>BCJD01000004.1:143613-172280 GCA_001600195.1 Yarrowia keelungensis | reverse complement strand
TATGGCATAGATTACCGTACTTTATGGCATAGATTACCGTACTTTATGGCATAGATTACCGTACTTTATGGCATAGATTACCGTACTTTATGGCAGGATACTGTCTGCCTACGGCATCCAGGAGATCCTGATATTGAGAGAATACAACTGGATATCTCCAAATCACCTCATGAGCATCAGGATGAGGCTGATCAGCTAGAAATGACACCATACTACCACTCTTCCAGGTAGTCTTCCAGATCAATAGCTCAACTCATTTCAATTAATGATCCAAGACTCCATAAGTACAAGACACCTAAAAACAGCCAAGAGTGGCATGATGGTGACTCAACATGATCAGTCAGGTCCTTACTGTCAGTACACCTGATAAGTAACAGAGTACTGTGTTTGTGTCAGTAAGTACTTCTGTAGGTATCCCCTATGTTCATGTCTGACATTATGATAGTATAGTATGTACTGTACCTATACTGTTCAGCAAAGGATGTCTGGAGAACATCTCACCTCTTAATCATGTCTACCGGTACTCTGAAATATCCATATACATCTTCTACATAACAAATGGTACTGTGGGTAGGTCAGTGCATCTGGTTCTTTGGCGGGTCTTGTTGTCTCCAGTTACACAGGTTGAGTTGTGGTGTCTAGCTACTTAAAGGTGCATGAGGCTCACATCACCTACTTTTCCATATCTTCCGCTACAGACATCCTATGAGAAAACAAAATACATCCCCGTACTCCCCTCACCTGGGGGATTCCAACTGTACCACTCTTTCCCCTATTGCTTTCCTTCCCATTTTCTCTGACAGAATAAAGTAGAGGGGTTCATTCCATACTTGTAGCTCACCAAAGTTCACCACATGACTTTTCTTTGTCTTGGATGTACTTCTTTCGTCTCACTACCAATGTCTGAACTTACTTGAATCAATATCTCTGTACCTCTTTCATCTTTACAATTGACTCGGGTCTGACTTTCAAGATTATATAACAACCACCCTTCCACCTCACCAACACACCATCTTCGCAGACTAGTCAACTTCCATCTCTCAATCGTCTCTACTCTACTCTCTTCTGAGTAATGAAGAGCTATGTAATCACTACCTAAAGTAGTCATAATGCCCCACCTTGACAGAACCACTACTAGTCAACTTCCCATCTCCACTCGTAACGAAGTACTGTATGCTCAAGTAGGTCAGTATTGTGTACGATGTAGCCATATCTGATGTTCATGTCTAACTGAACGAAGATCAACTATCAGTCGTCTCTAGAAGTGCTCTATTCTCTACTCTACCAAGTTATGAAGGACTGGGCATGTCTGACTTGAAGACAATACAGAACGACAACCAAATAACTACTCACCTCTGCTGACTCTACAATGTACCTACATTACTCTCTCTTTCACATCTTCCAATAAACATAAATCTATAACTCTTCCCCCTTTCATCGCTTCCGCTTTCTGCTGGCCCGCTCTCTCTCGTAGGCGTTCTTTTCGGCTCCCTCCTCGGTCTGCACGGATCGCACCAGTCGCGCCATCTTCTCGTGGTACGCGTCGTCCTTTTCTCGTCGTTCTCGGATCTTTTCCCGGGCCTCGAAGGCGGCGTCCTTTCGGATCTCCCGCAGCGCGCTCTTCTTCTCCTTCTTGAGCTCGGCACGCAGCTTCTGCGTCTCCTGCAGCGCCATATCCGGGTTGTACGACTTTTTGTCCACGTTGAAGTTTTCCTCGAACTTGGGCGCCATAGTCTTGATGGCAAGAGGTCGGTGCTTGTGGAGGGTCAGCGGCTTTCTGTCAGCCAGCTTGAATTTCGAAATTCGACCGTACTTGTCTGCCAGTTGGGGAATGTCTTTGCAGAAGGCAAAGGTCTCGGGGAAGGCAGAAATGTCCTTGTAGACGTCCATGAGCTTGGACACGGCAAAGACGGCCTGATCGTGGAGCTCCTGGGATAGAGTGGAGACCTCCTTTTTAGAAAGGACAGATCTGTTTGCAGTTCGAAGGGAAATCGAGTTACCAGTCGTCTTCTTCTCCTTAGGCTTGAAATCCTTAATTGGTGCAATCTTGAACAACGAAGACATGGGCAGGTTTGTCTCAATTCCCTCCAGGGCAGCAATAAGTCGTCCCAGAAACACGGCAATCTCGGGAATGAACCGTTTGGCAATTCGCTGGTACTGGATCAGCAGCTGGGCAGTGTACAGACCCGCAATACATTTGGGAATGGAGTCAAAGGTGGACAAAGACAGAAACCGGGTCATGACAAGCACGGCAGGAGTCACCACCAAGTGGAAATGATCAGAAGTCGAGAAAATCATACCGATCAAAGTCCACAGCATGAGATGACCGGCAGTGACTGTAGTGTCTGCTTCATGGGCTTCCAGCTTCTTTCTGATATGAGCAGCAAGCGTGGGACTGTGGGTTTCAGCGAGAGTGTGTAGTTTTCCAACAACCTCGGAAAGACTGTCAAAATCGTCTTCCTCCTCCTCGTCAGCCAGGTACATGAGATGGTCTACCAGCACACAGGCAAACTTTGCCAGTCGTTCCTTGTTGCCCTCTTTGAGAGAAGCGTGATGGAGGACATTGATTCGGTCGATGATAGTGGGGAGTTGGTCGAGAGGGTAGGCTGAGGTGGTTTCCAGGAAGGCCTTATGAGATTTAGGAATGGGAAATGTGTATGCCAGGGTGGTGGTAGATGAAGCAGGTTTCTTCTCAGTCTCCTCCTCCTCCTCCTCCTCCTCTTCATCCTCCTCAACTTCATGAATCTCCACATCTTCTCCATCATCATCATCATCTTCACCCTCCTCCTCTTCATCCTCACCCTCCTCCTCGGAGTTCTCAAAATCAAACGCCAAATTTCCGTCCAGGTCATCCCCCTCACCCTGGTCAACAGCCACCTCACCCCGCATTCGCGCCTGTCGCTCATCCTCCAGCTTCTTGAGCTTCTCAGCCTCCTCCTGAGCCAACTCCTCGTCGGTCTTGGTTCTATCCTGAGGCTTGGCTCTTCGATCGAGAATCATATTTCTGAAATTCTGGTCGTACTCCCGCTCCTTCTCGTCCAGAGCAGTCACCACTTTCTTGGCCTTGATCGAACCCAGTTCTCGAATCAGAGCGTTCATGGTATCTTCATCGTTCATCTCCTCAATCAAAGCCTGGTCCTTATCCTTGGCAGCCTGTCGCTCGGCCTTGTGGAACTTGCTCTTGGCAATAATCTCCTTCATCACCTCCTCCTTGCTCTTTTTTCGTCCAGTGCCTTCCTCCTCGAGATTAACACCGTCCATCTCCTCGAGATTCACTCCCATGGCTCCCATTCCTCTTTCCTCGGCCAGCTTTCTTCGGTTGGCAAGAATAGCAGCCATCTCCTCGTCTTCCTCGGCTTCCACACCCAGATCGCCCTGGTCAAAATCGTCTTTAAAGTCCAAAGCCTGACCCGAATGAGTCAGCATCATATCCTCGTCATCTTCGTCATCGTCAAGCGCAAAAATCGACTTGTTTCGTCCTCCACCGGCAGACCGAAGCTGCCGCTCACGTGTGAAACGCTCCAGCATCTTCTCCTCAGGCGTCATGTTGGAATCGCCTTCTCCAAATCGTCTGTCAAACACTCCACCAACTCGGCCCTTGTTCTGAAGCTCCAGACGTCTGGCCTCCATACGAGCCTCTTCTCCGCTGAGTTTGGACAATCCCGGTCGGCCGACGGATCCCCGGACATTTCGACCACCGATATCGTGCTTCTTCTTGGCCACCTTGACATCAAACGGGTTGAACTGCTGCCGAATGTCAGACAGCACCTTGTCTCTGTCCTGGCGGTTTTTGCCGCTCTGCATCTTCTTTTTGCCGCCCTTGACATTCGTCTGGCCGGTCAAGTCGTTCTTCTTGAGCGTCTCTTTAAGGCGCTTTAGCTGAGACGTTTTAGCCATCCTGAGAGGTGTGTTCGTAGAGAAGTATTTCACCTGAACTATGGCTTCAAAATATCCAAAATAAGCTCGGGAAATATTTTAACCTTGCAGGTCATAACCTGAGGGAGGGAAATGGAGGAAATATGAAAGTATACGACTATGGTCAATTTCACCCGGAGATTACGAATCCATTGTCCGTTTCGTTGCTACACTTTCTCCTCACTATCAATCGTTGACCCCTCTTTCCGTATAAGGTTCAGGTTAGGGCTTGTATGCCCCTCTCTCAAGTGAAAGTGTTTCAAAACAGGGCACTGTGAAAACGTCAGGCGTTGGCCAAAAAGAAAAATACAAAAAAATTCCTTCATCGGCAACGGTCACGTGACCCAACTATTTGGTATTCTTTCCTTTACGGCATTCCCGCCTTCCACGTTTTTGTGCATCCCATGTCCCAACTGGGTAGGCCAGATGCCGAACTGTATATCTGAGAACGCTGATGACAAAAAACTTGCACTGGAGAAGGACACAGCTTTTGCTAGAAACCAAAAACACCACACAAAATGCCTGTTGATCCCGCTAAGCTCGCAGCTCTCCAGAAGAAGTCCGGCGCCCAGTCCGGTGAGTATTGTTGAATTGGGAGGGTGCGGTTGGTTCTGAACCGGTGCCCTCAAAAGTGGCGGAAATGTGGGGTCTATTGTGATCTGTTGAGATCGTGTGGTGACATGAACGGTGGTGGCGACAAGAGCAATGTGACGATGTGGATTGTGTGACGTTGGCAATGTGGTGACCACGCGGATTGTGTGACGATTGGATTGTGTGACGATTGGATTGTGTGGCATTGCTGTTCAATTTCATGTCAGGATCGCACAACGAATGCCACCACATCGATCATCACATGGACGTCGATTGTGACATCGATCGTAGTCATTGGCTGACGACATCAACAGTGTAGTCACCACATTCACCGTGTCGTCACCACACTGGTAATGTCATCCATCGTATAGTCACCACATTCAGAATGTTGCCCGCGACATGTCCGATGTGATCACCACACTGCTGATGTCGCGCCCACCACATTGATCGTGTCACCACCACATCGCCCACAACATCGACCATGTAGTCACCACATTCACCATGTCGTGGCCACCACACTGATCGTGTGGTGACCTGTTTGCGTCTCGTACGCTCGCTCACAACAATCGCTTCGCGATTCTTGCTCACTCGCGCTAACCCAGGCGGCAAGGGTACCCCCCGACGACCCGGCAAGAAGGTTGCTGGCCGAAACATCTCCGAGGACGAGAAGAAACTCTCCGCCACCCTCAAGAAGTTCAACGCCCAGGAGATCACCGGTATCTCTGAGGTCAACATGTTCAAGGAGGACGGCACCGTGCTGCACTTCCCCAAGGTGAACGTCGAGGGCTCTGTCCCCGCCAACACCTTTGCCATCTCCGGCCCTGCCCAGTCCAAGGACATTGCCGAGCTGATCCCCGACATTCTGCCCCAGATGGGCCAGGACGCTCTTCTGCAGCTCCAGCAGGCCGCCGCCCAGTTCTCCAAGCTCCAGGAGGAGGCCAAGAAGGCTGCTGCTGCCGGCAACGCCGACGCCGCCAAGGAGGCCGGAGACGACGAGATCCCCAACCTCGTTGAGAACTTTGAGGACAACGTCGAATAGATGTATTACATGCATTTAATAAAAACTTGGCTTTGAAGAACAAACTGGAATCATGAGCGAAGCGAGAGATTTTGTTTGTTCTGTGTAGTTGTACTTTTAAGAACAAACTGGAATCACGAGCGAAGCGAGGGATTTTGTTTGGTCTGTGTAGTTGTACCTGAGGATACTGTTCAAGAACAAACTGGAATCACGAGCGAAGCGAGAGATTTTGTTTGGTCTGTGTAGTTGTACTAGTTCAGTACACTTGACGATACTGTTCAAGAACAAACTGCAATCTCATGATTTAGTTTGTTCTGTTCAGACTGTAGAATTGGACATTCAAGCTGGAATTACGAGCCTGAGACTTCGTTTTATGTACTTGTAAAAGGTGCTGTAAACAGTACTTGTAGTACTTGTATAAGATGTAGTTGTATATCAATACTATAGATACAGGTTCATACTTGTTGGTTTACTTGTACTTGTTGGTTTAACAACTTTTCACCTCTTGTGACGGTCAAGAAGAAGAGTCCACACGGCTGACTTTCGCGTTTATATATCCCGTGATTGTCATTTTCTTGACTTTAAGCAGGTCGGTTCTCGTTCCTGACACATGTCATGTGCTTCTGATTTTGAGTGTCCAACTGTGAGAGGGCGTGATTACGTAAGCAGGGAAAAATGGGGAGATGGCTTTTTGATACAAGCGAGATGTGACAAACAGCAACAGAGCTCATTCCAAGTTCATGGACGTCATTTTTCTGGGTCTTTCCAGTTGACGCATTTAGTTGGGTGATATACTTGTAGTTAAGAGTAGCCTTAGTAAAAAATCAGACATGTGTCTTCAAATGGGACTAAAACTGAACGGAAATGGAAAAAACTTATTATGCATACTTGCTTTGGCGCAAAGAATGACTTGGTACTCTCACATAATCTCCAGCATCTTTTTTTAGCATTCTGAGTGGTGTTGTATCTCATAGTGTTGGTTCGTTCTTCGCTCTACTCTAAGTAAAGCCCAGTATAAAAAGTGAGAGGGTGTCATTATGTAAGCAACCAGGAGGTCTGGAAATGGCTGTTCAGGCGAGAGGAGACACTACCAAGAGTCATATAGCTCACTTGTAACCCTTGGTTGACATTTCCAGGATTTTCTCTAGTTGACGCATTTAGTTGATTTATGGGCTGATATAGTTAAGAGAGTGGTTATAGGAAAACAGACATAGTCTCAAAATAGAACTCGAGGGAACCAGATATCAGAATGGAGCAAGACACCTTATTTTGTACGGCTCAAAGAGTGTCCTGGTACTTCTCTTCTACCTTCCAACTCCTCTCCAGCTCATTCTGAGAACCCATCCCACCTCACACCATTAGTTCACCCCCTTTCTCTCCCAAGTAAAGTCTACCTACAGCCCAGTAACCCACTCCCTCCCCCATCACCACACAACTCTGTCAAAAAGCTTAAGTAAATGAAAGAGTATGGCTTCCGGGAAAACAGTCACAGCTCGAAATACTGAGAGGCAGTCAGTGGGTTCAAAGACATTCAGTTACTACCCATTTTTTGGGCTCCATTCCAGCACCCCTCCCATCTCTCTACCGTGCTTGGAACCCCGAAAAATAACCATCAGCTGAATTTCACCCTTAACTAAAGCTAACTAATTTGAAACGTCATATAACAGTACGAGGGTAACCAGTGCTGATTCCAGCTTAAATGTCCAATTCTACAGTAAACAGAACAAACAAAATCATTCGCAAGCTCATGATTCCAGTTTGTTCTTAAACAGTATCCTCAAGTACAACTACACAGAACAAACAAAATCTCTCGCTTCGCTCGTGATTCCAGTTTGTTCTTACATTCCACGCAGTCGAGACGCATCTCATCAACTCGCTCATCGCTCCGTCACCTGGGTTCTATTTTTGTAATTTGAGCCGTTGCTTTTGACAATTGCTCAGATTGTTGGTAGTTGCTTTTTGCAGGAGTGGTGGTGAGCAGTGAGATATTTACAGAAGGGTGATTTGAGATTATGAGAGATTATGACAGGTATGAGATGTTACTGGTAGTATAGGATATCCGTCAATCCACCAACTTCACCATCAAGGTACGCTCTTAGACCGCAATACCGTATTCACCCCGTTCCTAGAGTTCACCTCAAACGTCGGACCTAACACTGACTTTGGCTGAAACACGTAAAGTGAACTGTGGGCTATGTGCTCAGTCTTAGGTGAGGTTATAGTGACAATAGAAGATGGTACTTTTAGTGGAAATGAATGATCTCATAGTCAATCTGAACAGCTGTATCTAAGGATAGTTGCTATAGCTACCATTATCATTGTTCACCAAAAATCACTGCTTACGTACTTCTTTAGACACATCCCCATACCGGTACAGGTACTCATCGTTAAGCTCCACCGTTTCCGATCTCCATTACCCGGGAGTAAGAAATACCCACAAGCCTTTTCCAGGGTCTATCCGGTGACTATGAGCAAAGGGGCAGTTGGAGTGAGCGTTTGGAGTGGAATGCTGTAATATTGTCTATCCGTGCTTGTAGAGGGTTGCACTGTATATGATGCTACAAATATAGACATACCCCTCACGATGAGGTATTAACATGCTATGATAACGAACACTTGTCAACGTCAACGTCAACGTCATCCGAACGGCTAACAAGGCTTCACAGACGTCCTCCTAACAATGGCATTGATATCCCTCACTCGATCAACTCAATGTGAGCAAGACACTTTAAGTTGTAGAGTAAGGAGGTGGTTTAGATACTGTCTGGAGACACAGCCTCAATGAACCGCAGTCACACCTCCATTCACCCATTGAGCTATTATTTCACCTCCATACAGCTATCATTCCGATCATTCGCTTCACACTCCCTCCACCTCGTAAATCTCTTGGCAGCTCTTTTCGGCCAGCCGCACTTGTCCACCAATAAAAGCAAAGTTTCATTTCATCTTCGGGGCATAGGAGACGTGGTCTTGAGTCATTTTCTCTTGGCAGAGGCAGGCGAGAGTGTAGTGTCTTTGGGGAGAATGTTTTGTCTTCGGTAAGACAGCATGTTTGCGCTGGAAAAACGCGAAGAGCACACAAAGAGACCCGGGGAGTTCGCTGCACGCTCCGGAGCACGCTCTGCGACCGTGGCAGGATGCCGGCCTGGGTCTAGCGGAAGTTTGAGCGTCTAGACTGAAGTTTATCGTTATCGGAGGGGAGGGAGTGGGAAGCACTATAGAATGACGGGGAGAAGGGCTAGAAGCTCGGTTTCTGCTCAATTGAATTCTCCTGATGAATCTGAGCAAGAGGCTTGTTTTCTTTTCTCGATAGCACCTCTGCTGCGTTCTCAGCATATACCTCAGCTCAAAGACAGGCAAAATAGGTTGTAGCAAGGAATGAGAGGTGGGAAGAGTAGCAAGGTGAAGAGAGGTGGGAAAATGGACGATTTATGGACAGAACACCCAATTGAACAGACGCAAACAAATACCACTGCTGTATTTCTTTCAATTGACCTCTACAACCCACAACGACACCTCACCATACTTACACCTCACCCCTCCCTCTTCCACTCTAACTTATTTATCATACACGTGCCCGTATAACCATCTACATAGAGTTGAGGGAATAGCGAATGGAGACGATTTGGAAGTCCAGCTGAGAATGCGCCTTTGAAAATCGCTTTTCTGAGGTCCAGGTTTTCCCGTTTGTGTCACCTACCAACACCTCATCACCCTGCCTGCCGCCTCAGTTGCTCTTGGCTGCATAGTTGGACGCCTGTCACTCGGAGATTCCGGAGATAGCTCGCTCCGTGTCTCTGAGGCGGACTTGCTCAACTCAATTGGGTCCAAGCTCCGGATATACGCCTGTGTAGAGCGGTTCGACGTCTCCGGAGCTGCATTAGGTTCTGCGAGCAAGATGTATATAAACGAGGTCTTCAGGTCTGTGTTCTGTATCCACAAGTACTATCATCATGGTCCTTTCCGAACACGTCAACGCCGACCAGCTGCTTTCCAACCTCACCAACAAGGGCGATGAGCACGCCATTCGAGCGCTCATTGCCTCCCACACCCTGCGAGACCCCTACTCGTCCAAGTACAACTCGCAGGAGCCCATTCCCAAGTTCCGAATCCCCGAGGAGGGCTGTGAGGAGAAGCAGGCGTACCAGCTGATCAAGGACGACCTGGATCTCGACGGCAAGCCCAACCTGAACCTGGCTTCTTTCGTGAACACGTACATTTCCGACCGAGCCGAGCGTCTGGCAGTCGAGAACCTGACCAAGAACCTGGCCGATGCCGACGAGTACCCTGCTCTGATGACCGTCCACGCCCGATGTGTCTCCATTCTCGGCCATCTGTGGAACAACACCGAGGGAGACAAGGCGATTGGAACTGCCACTACCGGTTCTTCCGAGGCTATCCATCTCGGAGGTCTTGCCATGAAGAAGCGATGGCAGGAAAAGCGACGAGCTGCCGGCAAGTCCACCGAGAAGCCCAACATTCTGATGGCTGCCAACGCCCAGGTTGCGCTGGAGAAGTTCGCCCGGTACTTTGACGTCGAGGACCGAATCATTCCCGTCCGAGAAGCGTCCAAGCACTGTCTCGATCTCGACAAGATCAAGGAGAACCTCGACGAGAACACCATCGGTATCTTTGTCATCATGGGATCCACCTACACTGGCCACTACGAGGACGTCAAGGGCGTTGCCAAGATTCTCGACGAGTACGAGAAGGAAACTGGCCATTCTATTGACATCCACGTTGACGGAGCTTCAGGTGCCATGGTTGCTCCCTTTTTGTACCCCGATCTCGAGTGGGATTTCCGAATCCCCCGAGTCAAGTCCATCAACACTTCTGGCCACAAATTTGGCCTGACCACCGCTGGTCTTGGCTGGATTCTCTGGCGAGACGCAAAGTACCTCCCCAAGGACCTCATCTTTGAGCTGCACTACCTTGGAGGCAAGGAGGAGTCGTACACACTCAACTTTTCGCGACCCGGTTTCCCCGTGCTCCACCAGTACTACAACTTCCTCCATCTCGGATTCGACGGCTACAAGCAGCTGCATGCTTCGTCCATGGCTAATGCTCGTCTCCTGTCCGTCTTCCTCGAGGCCACCGGACACTACACTTGTGTTTCCGAGATCCATCTCCCCGCTGACGGATCCAAACCCCAGGCTGGAAACGTCAAGCACGTGGCCACCGACGACCCTCTCAAGTACATGGCTGGTCTTCCCGTTGTGGCGTTCCGGTTCTCGGACTCGTTCAAGAAGAGCCATCCCGAGGTTCCCCAGGCTGCAGTTTCCACCCTCCTGCGAGTCAAGGGATACATCATCCCCAACTACGAGCTGCCTCCTTCTGAGCAGAAGACGGAGATTCTGCGAGTCGTCGTGCGACAGTCCATGTCGATTGATCTGCTCGACAGACTCATGGAGGACATTTCCGCCATCACCAACGTGCTGATCGAGGCCGTGGAGGACGTCAAGAAGCTGCAGAAGGAGGGCGAACACGACCCCCAGCTCATCCACAAGTACGTGCTGACCCTGGTCACCGGCAAGCCCGTCGAGGAGCGGGAGGAGGACTGGGCGGGACACTCGACCTTCCGAGCCGCTTGTTAGATAAGAGGTATAGATTTATGATTCATGTGATAAGAGAGGAGACAAGTAGACGTGTAGCGAAGGGAAGGCGAAGCTATACTTGTACGGATAGATGTCACTGTAGTAATACTTCCATCGTATTCGTAGGACTGTATCTCATAGTCAGTCTTTAGAAGGTCTTCACTTTGAGAAAGACATCATGATCTAACTGAGCTAGCTATGAGAAAGACCTGTAGACATGAGATATTCATGTGAACACTACAAGACCTATGAGCATTGCAACTACCTCAGGGATGAGATGGAAATTTACTTGCAGATAGACCTAGAGATGAGAGACTTGGATATAGAGACTTGTACCTATGAGAAACAGTTACACACGATAAAGACATTAGCATGTGCTTTCAGAAAGATCCATAGCTGCGACTCCTAGAGACACGGGAGACACCTATAGACGTTACAGTGATCCATCGACTGCAAGATCTTCAGACATGAGAAAATTCTTCTACTTGTGGAAATACCTGTACATACTTGAGGAAGACTTAGCTGTGAGGAAGTCAGATTTGGGAAGGTCTATACTTACAGAGAGACTTCCACCTAAGACTTCTACTTGTAGTAATAGCTCCACCTTCAGAAAGGTCTATAGCTATGAGAATAGACCTACAAGGTACTCGTACATTATAGAAGGCCTATGCTAGAGACAGTGCAGAGACCTCTAGACACTCTACAAAGCCTATAGACTGCAAGACGTTGATACGAGAGAAAGCACACGTTTGTAGATAGTGTCCTAGTCACGAGAGAGACCTCTTGGAGGAATGTCTGTATTTTGACAAATACCTGTAGAAGGCCTGATTCATTGTAGACACTTTCCAGAGAGACAACTTCTAGAAGAACTTATACTTGTAGACCTATTGTTGCAAGTATTGACGTTCCATCCCCTACAACTCGTATTCGTAAACATCTCTTCCTCTGCTCGTATGACAAAAGTGTACACCCGAGGTTGGAGCCTTAGTCGATATCCAGAACTCTCCAAGCTCATGGGAAGTTGGATATTATACCAAGACACTGCTTGACTCAATACAGACTAGTCACGTGACCATTATGGGACAATCAGCTCAGCTATAAAGAGTACTTGACAACTAAAAGGTGATTTCGTCGAGTATATACTCCACTCCGTATCAAAGTCGTGGTGTAGTCAAGCTCGAGGTAGAGCTGAAGGGGAGGGAAAAAACAGTGCCAAAATAAGGAAAAATACAACTTAACAAACCAAGTTTTTTATGTATTTCGATGATTTTTCTCGATTTACGTAAAATCAACTGCTGTCTTGATCCAACGGTTACAGTCAGTCAACTCCACATTAGACTGAGAGTGAACACGAGTAAGTGCAAGTCCATTCTCTCAGACTACAATGCACCTACGGAACTTCCGACGGCTCTTCCAGAAACTGGTGTAGGAGCTGTACGTCTATGCACACCACATGACGTGTGATGTGACTTAATCGTCTTTACCGGTTGCAGTTTGATCTATATAAGAGCTGGGACAAACTCCAGCAACTCTTCTTTCTCCACACCACCGTGAAGACGGAGTTGGAAAAATGGAAAAAATAGACCGTGATCGACTACAGGAACACTTGAGATGGCATACAAGAGGCTGAGATTATCCCTAAGAACTAGTTTCAAGGATGGAGACAATGGTATTTGGCTTAACTATGTCTCTATATCACCAATCTACGGACTACAAGAAGACAAGAAGAGACAGTAGAGATAGAACTCCCGATGTCACTTTAGAACCTGAGTTCGACTGTTTAACAGTAGACACTTGAGTAGTCTGAGAGATGGCAGATGTTCTAACACTGACAGTCTCAGTAGTAACAGTCTCTTGACAACCATGACCATTACACTTAGTGACAGTCTTGACTGAAGGAGTAGGAGTCTGAGTCTTAAAATCCTGATCACACACGGTCACGGTATAAGTCTTGCTACCAACGACAGTAGTGATTTCAGTTGAAGTCACAGGAGTGTGTGTGATGGTGATAGGGACTGTAGTGCACTCGTTATCACAGTGAGTGACGGTTTTTGTGAGTGTCTGGAGAACTGAGGAGTTGAAATACTTGGTCTCAGAGTCAGTGACAGTCTTTTCGTAGACTGCAGTTTCAGTGAAAGAAGCTGTTTCAATGACAGCCTTGGAGGTAGAAACGGTCTTCGTAGTGTTAGCGCAATACCTGAAAATGACTGAAGTTGTTCCTGATACTGTAAACGTCTCAGTGACGATACAGTCAGTGGCTGAAGAGTTGGAGGTAGGAAAAGGGGGTTGAGTAGAGTAGGGAGCAGCAGAAGTCTTATCGGAGGACTTGGAGGACTTGGAAGACTCAGTTGAAGTCATATTGGAGCTCATAGTAGACACAACAGAAGAGTGAACAGAAAGAGAAGACTCGATAGCAGAAGTAAGAGACTCAGAAGATGTAATTGGAGGAGTCTGGGAAGTTGTAGGATTAAGAGAAGTCTGAGAGGTCTGAGAAGTAGAATCAGAAGACCTTGAAGTCTGAGAAGTTGTATAAGTCTGAGAAGAGGCCTTGGAAGTCTCAGTAGTCTTTGTAGTCTCAATAGTCTTAGAAAGCTCAGAAGTCACAGGAGTTGACTTGGTCTCAATATCAGTCTCAATCTCAGTAATAGCAGGTGTATCCGTCTCAATTGACTTTGTCTTAGTAGGCTCAGTAGGCTTGGTAAACGTCACAGTTGGTTCAGGACAAGCCAAGGGGTCTTGAGGACAATCACTCAGCCCATGTACCCAGGAAATCCCGTATTTTGCTCGGAAAGCCTCATTGTTGACGTTTGAGCCGTGTCTCCACTCTTTCGGCTCCTCAACATGTCCAAACCCCTTTTCCCACAGAAGATAACTCGCTCTGAGCACGTAGAATCCTGTTTTCACTGAAATTGAAGAATCAAAGTCGAAGACGACATTCACGTTGTCTGGAATTTTGTTGAGTTCCATAACGAAACTGTAGTTGTCGAAATCCACGATGTTCACGTGATTTTTGACTTCCATTTCTTGTAGACCCTTGTCACTTCCAAAATACAGCTTCATGATTTTGACTAGACCCTCTTTGGAAGAAAAGTAGACACCCGAATCAGCTAAAGAAACGTAGACTTTTGCGCGATCATACGGAGACTCAGGAAGAGAAACTGTCCACGTGACTCCGTTTTCTGTGACTTTTCCAAAAAACTCTTCAAGGGGTTCAAATCGAGGCATAACTTCAATTTCTTTCAATAAGTGCCTGTTGCTGAACCAAGTGGTAATCAGAAACGGACCAAACTCCTTGGTATGGTGGGTTTTTCTGAGAAAAGAGAAAATTCGGAAATCTGAAATGACTTGAGAAGAAATGGAAGAAATGGAGTCGGTGAAAGTAGCTGTGAAGGTGGATTTGGCGGTTTTCCTAATGTAAATGAGAGGAACATTACCAAAGATAACAGGAAAATCGTCGAAATCAGCATTGTCCAAAGCCATCAGTTCAGAGACTTTAAAGGTGAAAAAGTCCCCAGGCTGATAATCGTTTCTAGGGTCCAAAGTGTAGACGTACTTGAGCTCCCATACATCGCTTGCAAGACCTCTGTTTTCTCGACCAACAGAAGGAGTAGTGAGAGAAGAGACGTGGAAGTCTGAGATGGGAGCAGGAACTTCTTTAGCGAGAGTTAAAGAGGCAAGTAAGAAGAGAGAACTGAGTATTCGCATGTTGACTGGTGAGGTGGTAGGGGATATAGGGTGTTTATATGGCTATTGAGATTGACAAAGAAGTACTTGTACAGAGGCAACGAACATGAAGGCTGTATACAAACAACGGTGTTAGGTATGATTGCTAAGAAAGAAAACTTGGAAGGTACAGTGTTTCAAGGTAGAAAAAGAGGTTTGTATCGTATTGCAGACTTGATAGAACTGTTGAATGTCTTCTAATGGACTAATTGTGATTTCAGTTGATTCATTTTCTACCACACTTTTATCTCAAATCGCCTCTTGTGGCAATATGCATGTCAAAACACATCAGCATCTCAAATTAATTCTGCCAAGAAAACCCTTGTTCTGCACTATCAATATTATCTGTCGTGTTGCACCAATACAGGAAATTTGCCGACATCTCCGATCAGGTGCAGTGAACAAGTAGGAGATGTTCAGACGACTGCAGTAGACAAGCCTAGGACACCTTAGTACTCAATTCAAGCCTATGTGACTAACGGTATATAATGGAATGATGTTGCTTTTGATGTCTCGCAAGTAGCTGATCATCTTCACTTCCTTCTGTTGTCTCTTCTGTCTCTTCTGTTATTCTATCACTTCAGTTCCTTAGGATCCTCCATTGTTCGCCAAGATACACGTCTAGCTTGAAAGAGTCTAGAACATGTTTTACCACTCTGTTAAAGTCGTTTCTTTTTCTTCAAATCTTCCCAGAAAGACTAGGTGACCCGAAAAGTGAACACCAGCCCTTGTACTTCAAAGATCAGGTGTTTTCGAGTAAGAGGGGGTATGGAAGAATGAACACTGGTTGGCCATTTTAATAGAATTTAGAGTGAACTCTTCATGGTTACCTTACTTCTGTTACGACTTGAATCTTCAGTATCATCCTCAAGTATTGCTTGTCAACTAATAACAGGATCTCTATTGCAACAGTTCCAAATCACCATTCGTAAATCAGTCAAAACTCATATATGACCAACGCCAAGAAACCAAGCACCAACTTTTTGCCGTTCTGGGACAGATCTGGCATGTTCTAGACCCTGTTGCCTCACTTGCCAAGCATTGTGAAGTGTCTTAAGACTCACCAGCCGTGCACGAGTAGGATACTGTGCTTTTACTACTTTGTTTATGAGTCCAGGTGTGTATCTGACCTCCAATATCTAGTCATCAGTGTTAATATTTAAAGGGCTCTGTGGACAGTGTCGTTCTGTTACAATTAGTCTCTCAACTATTAGTCAACAAATAAATCCCTTCTTGTCACTAATTACATAACTAACCTTAAGTCGATTAAGGCCCAGAATTTTGGAATTAATTCGTCCCACAAAAGTATAGCTTTTGAAGGCTTTTGACGCCCCCTCCCAGCACCTTCCCAATTAGGAAGGTGATTATTTAAGGTTAGCTCATGCACCTCGCTGAAACCTCCAAAACGTTGTCGACGATGTGATTTAAGGTGGGAGACCGGGTATTAGCAAGAAATAAAAAACTGTCGAAAATGGAAAAAAACCGAATTAAAATAAACAAACAAAATAAAAGACAAAGCCAGGAGGTACTGTGAACGATATATTGACGCACGGAAGCAGTTTTAGAGTCTATTCCCAACGTTTGAGGCATTTCTCTAATGTGGTGGAATATGAGGAGGTAAGTGTGTGCAAAAGTGCTTCATAAATAGCACTTCAAATGGCACTAGAGGCATCTGGTACTCCTATTATGCTTTGGTCTTGCTCTTCAAGTGCCAATAACTACCTAGTGAGTAACTCTCTAAGGAAGATACGATGAGTGTCATAAGAAGTGGAAACAGACTAAAAATGTGTTCTATAGATACGCAGGAAACTAGTATCAAGACTTTCATGAGCCTGGTATACTCTTATACGTTTCTCTAATATGTCAAAGTGCCGGATGACACTGTGACATTAGTGGACTCTATAAACAAGTCCGTTTGAGACTGAAAGACTCATGGCCATGAGGCAAAATGTCGTTCGAGCTAATGAGACAGACGACTTAACTTCCAGTAATACACGCACACGAATATTGTATAGTCTGGACTCTTGACTGATGCGTAGCCTCTTCCATGATAGGTGGCTATAGAGTGCTACGGTACAGTATATTACGTTCGCAACAGTTTTGTAAACCAAAGGCATAGAATCCGTTCCCTTGCACCCAGAAGCATTACTCTGGCATAGCTCGCTAGAGGTACACCTCGAGTGACTGTATCTCACTGTAGAGACTGGGTGGCAACATACTGCAGTCATCAAAGCTAGAAGGTGGACGAACACCCTCCCAAGACATTCGAAAGCACTCTTTGTCAACCGAAAATGTACCAAACGAGTAGGCTGTGAGGATCATGACTTGATAGTGACCTTCTTGTCTGAATAACAGCATTCTCTGGCTTCTTTATTATTAGGCATGAGGGCTCACTTACAGACACTCTTCATCAAAGACAGTTCTGAAGCAACAGAACTACAACCAGGTAGTAGCAGCTCAAGAGGCCATATGGTCTAGGACACAACTTCGCAGACATAACTGTCTCCCAAGTCTAGTCACAGTAACAAAGGACACTATACA
Organism: Yarrowia keelungensis; assembly: GCA_001600195.1. Classification (NCBI taxonomy): domain Eukaryota; kingdom Fungi; phylum Ascomycota; class Dipodascomycetes; order Dipodascales; genus Yarrowia; species Yarrowia keelungensis. The sequence continues at coordinate 154,898 of BCJD01000004.1, read as the reverse complement.
GAGACTGATCCCAAAGTAGAACAGTGGTACCTTCAGACATCACCAGGACAGCACGTTAGTCAAACATACAACACACTGCTGATCGACCAAGCACGTCTGTTCAAACACACACCACATCATTCAATTCCAAAATACACAGCTATTCAAGCACACAGCACAACAGTCAGACACAATCACACTAACAAGAAAATCATAGCTGAAGAATCCATTCTAAACAGGCAATATTATCACTCGCTCATTCGCTACGCTCATTCTCTCATTACTCTCTCTTGTGATTCGGTTTGTCACTCGCTCACTCGCTACGCTCGTTCTCTCGTTAGTGGTTGTTGTCCACTCGTAGCCTCGCCTTCGGCTCGCCTACTCGTTCCCTGTCACACAGAATCAAATATATTTACTGCACTATTTTAGTCAAGTTTTTTGTTGCGTAAGCTGCACTTAAGCCTTGGCGGCCTTCTCAGCAGCGAGAGCCTTGGCGTTACCAGCGAGAGCGTATCGGTGGTTTCGTCGGAACTTGGCATCAACACCCTTGAGACTGTAGTTAGTATTTGTTGAGGAGGGGAACATGCCTCATCGTAAAGATGGAAAGGCACAGAGACAAAGACGTCACATCGTTTAGATGAAGACGTTTGTGCCTCAAACGCCTCGTCGTTCTGTATTCGGTTATACTCACGATCGGTACTTGTGGGTCTTGACTCGCTTGATACCGTTTCGGTGAGCCTTCTTGATCTGGTTGTGGTTGGTGTGGTTCTTAGACTTGGCCATTCTGGAGTTAGCAGTGTGTAGGAGGAGAGAAAGAGCTTGCTGAACTGAGAGAGTCGATAAAAGAGACTATGAGAAGGTGGCAAATAAAGATGAGGTGGGTGACGTCAAAAGGGTAATTTGCTTTCAAAGAAGACAAGGTGGACCTAAGATAAGGACGGAAAAACAACAACCACCACTTCTTGAAGCGCAAAAACGCACAATCAATCATGCCACCTGTTCGTTTCCTTCTGTGTCACAAACAAATGCCCACATATAACCATCCTTGTCCACCTCAAAACCTGCCGTTTGCCTTCCGTAATTTTTGCCGCTCATCAAATCGTCAAATCAAATAAATCGCCCCGTCCTTGTCATTGTCGTCGTCTCTCTCGTTTGGTCGCTCCAACGAACGTCAGCACTTTTGTACTTACGTGAATAATTTGTTGTGTGAGTATCAAAAAACGCTACTGTTCTTACGCAACTTTTTACCCACCCTCCCAGGCAGGATTTTTCACCCAATTGGGAAAAGCAGTCACATTAGTCACGTGATAAAAGGTGGGAGGTGATAAATAAATTCGAGCAAAAATAAAATAAAATAACGAAAATAATACAGTGAATGAGATATTGCTGCCCTTAATCAATCCGTCTGTCTTCACTATTTGCCACTTTTTTTCTCGTCTTCTACAGTGTTCTCTCGGTTCTTCGTATATTATCTTCGCAAAACTTTAATATTATGTAAGCAAGAGAAGGACATTTTGGAGAGTAGTTGAGTGGGTGGTGATTGAAGAGGTTTCGTTGATATTGGCATTTGGGGTGGGTTTTAAAGCTTTAATAAGCGTATCTACAGCTCTAAAATCACTTTTCCCTCGATTTTACGCCACCCAGAGACACCTCTATTACTCAAGTTCAGTCAACAAAATAAGCCTCTCCAGTTAGGTTTCAGTCGACTGTCTGACGAGATCTAGTTGAAGAAGTAGAGAAAACAAGAGTCTCTATAGATCAGTTTTCAAGCACTAAACCTCAGAGAAAAGTACACACACCTGCTCATTACTACTCTAATAACGCCCCAAATCACCTCCCACCTCTCAACCTCTCTTCACCATGATAACTACTAACACCTCTCATGTTGTTAGTCAGCTTACTAATACTATAATACACACCACCATAACTTCCGCTACAGACAAGCTAGAGACAATCGCAAAACACCATTCTACTCCTCTCACCTTCGCCACTCTAAATCCACTTTTATCTCCTCCCATCACCACTTGAAAAATCTCACAATTTACCCTCCCACTTGCACACGACCTCACATCATAACATCACAACATCTTATTCCAGGCACTTCTCATAACGTCTAAAAAGAACAATCCTCTATATAACCAAACACACCTCAATTGAAATACATCAACACTTCTCTCGTCCTATATATCCCCCCCTCCTCAACCACCAAGTTTTACACCCCCCACTACACCTCCCAGTTACCCTACCGTGCATATATGCTTCTCTGGCATCAGAGCTCTCCTCCAGCAACGAGATGCTGTTCTTTTCGCTATTCAAAACGCTGGTCAATCATGAGATTACCGTAGAGGTGAGTACCCCCACAACCCGCGCCGCCCTCAAAAACCCCCACATCTAACCACAGCTCAAAAACGACCTGCAGATCCGAGGCATTCTCAAGTCCGTCGACCAGTTCATGAACATCAAGCTGGAAAACGTCACAACCGTCGAGGAGGACAAGTTTCCGCATCTGACGGCCGTCCGAGACCTGTTTATTCGAGGCTCGGTCGTGCGATACGTGCATCTGCCTCCTGGAGCGGTCGACACCACTCTTCTGGAGGACGCTACCCGGCGGGAGGCTCTGTCCCACTCCGGCAAGGCCATCAAATAAGCCAAATAAGTTATATTAATACATTGTATATTACAATTGCGACACAACAGCGGCGGCGTCCTAGAATACAGTACTTTCATGATTATATATATGTTTTAGAGTCCTTGAGTCAAAGAACTAGCCCAGCAGCTTGGTGGACACCTTGGCGAGAATGTGGAGAGCAACAACGGAGAAGATGAAGCCCAGAGACAGCACCATGACGACCACGGGGTCGACCTTGAGGCCCTGCGACTCGTCGGTGTAGAGCTTGAGCATGGTGGAGGACGAGCCGCCGGCGCCGACAGACCGTGTGGACGTGGGTCGCTGGGACGCCTTGGCCTCCTGTCGCTGAGCGTTGTTTCGTCGCCTGGGTTAGAATCTATGAGCGTAGCGATCCATGAGCGAAGCGAATGGATCGCGGTGGAATGAGTAATAATCAATCGTCATCTCACCGCATATTTCCATCAGATCAGTGACGTGGTGTATGCAGGGTACGTGTACTGTACGTGAATGCGTGGGGTGGGGTTGGTAGTTGTGGACAAAATAGGAGGATGTCAAAGATCGTGGAACCGTTTGATCTCGATTGTGCACCACACGGACAATGTCGTGATGTGCACATGATCTAAACTCCCGTTCTTGACACCTCACCTAGTTGCACAACGCAACATAGTCCAACCCTTCACATCCATCATCACCCCCACGCGTAAATCACATCAGCATGATTCACACCTCACAAACACCACCTCTGTGTGTGTTTTACACGCTCACATCACCCTCCTTGTGTCTTTTGTCACACGACCCATGTGTTGGTCTTCCGTTCTCCCTCCTCAATACTCACTTCATCTGGGCAGCGGGGCCTCCGGGAACTTGAGCACTGGTGGACTGTGTTAGTATGTTTCACGGGCTTGAAGCTTAGGGCTCAGATACTCACCATTTTGTGTGTGTGTGAAGTGTTGGTGATGCTGGGGAGGAGGTGATGTGGCAGAAACAGTACTGTTAATGACAGCCAAACCTTATTTTTCGTGACACAGAACCGAACACAAAAACCAGCCAAAAGTTAATCCTTAATGGAGAGGAGTTCCATAGACTGAAGGACAGGGTGATGTAATAGGTGGTGGTTATGGGTTTTGCGGGTTTGGTGGTACTCTGTTATTTACTATGATCACGTGATGAGCTCAATACCCCCACTGTCGCACCTACTATACCAATCTGGACATGCAACGTACACCAACTGGAGATGTAAACGGGAGGTGGAGCGAATACGACTTCTTGTACGGTATTGTAAGAGTGCAATCTGTGTGCCATTTTTAAGTGGTTTGGTTGAAGACTATTGAGGCTACGTTTTTTCTCATGTCAAAGGACAAGATCAAGAACATGCACCAAACCAGTCCCTCGATCTTCACATTGAATACTTATCGTTCTCAAGTAATGCCTGTCTTTACTCAGGAGCTTCAACTAAGTGTCAATATGGTTGAGGGAGGACCTTTAGATGTCAAGACTACCAGTACTTCATCATTTGAATAGCTATGATGTCTGTAGAACAGCCCTTAATTCATATCTACTGACATGAGAGACAGGGTGTTCCCAAGGTAAAGTACAACACCCATCTCTACTGGAATTACACCATGGAACAGAGCTACAAGTACAAGTACTGGTACATACATGATACTAAATCGATTTAGTCATCAGCTCACTCTATGTTGTTCATTCAAACTAGGACACATGTTATCTTCTGTCTGCTTACTTCTAACTACCCATAGACTATCAACTGTACATTCCCTCAGAAGTTGACTAAGACTACAATGTCCTGAACAAATACTTGTACTTCAAACACTTCGCAATCAATCAAACAGTCTCTTAGCTCGTGTTATATAGTGCTTCCTTTGTTTCTTCCTTTTTATCACTTCAGTTCTACATCTACTCCCTCACACATCCTCTCTGCCATAGACTACCCACCCATAACCACCATACTACAGATAATGAGTATCATACCCTCAATACACCAACCACAATCAGCTCCAAAATGCCCAACATTCACGACCTTCCCGACGATCCCGCTTCCCACTTTCTCGTTGTTTTGACCATGTTTTTCGGCGCCTATTACATGTATGCCAGGGCGGTCCCCTACATTTTTGTTTACCATATCAACGAGCTTGGCGTGGCTGACGACGAGTTCATGTTCTATTCCATGAACATGGCTGCTAGGTTGGCGGGTTTTAGAGAGTAACGAACCAAAAGCAACTACAGCTACACCTCCATGGCTACACTTGCACCTCGAACTTTTGGCTATATACAATAAATAAGTTCTCCTTCATGCTATTCCTTCAAAAGCACTCCTTCTTCCAGTTCTTCCTTCAAAAACACTCCTTTCCTCTTCAGTTCTTCCTTCTTCTTCCAAATCTCCTTCTTCAAGTTCCTCCTTCAGAAACACTCCTTTCCTCTTCAAGTTTCTCCTTCTTGTTCCTCCTTCTCATATTTTTTGTCCCCTACTGATACAACCTCGCCAGGTTACTATCCATCAGCAGAGCGGCATTCTTCTGCCTGGCCTTTCTGACCATCTCGGGATGCAGACGATCAACCTCTCTCTGGTGCATTTTGATTCGCCGCATCATCACCGGAGTCTCAGATACCATTCTCTTCTTCATCTTGTTGATTTTGGCTGAAATCCTAGCCATCTTCTTCTGAATGGCCTCCATGGAGTTGAGTCCTCTTAGCTCCTTCTGATCAAAACGCACGGGCTTTCCCTGTTTGATCTTTTTGGCATTCTCAGCCAAAACCGTCTCCAGCTGCTTGTACTGGGTCACGTAAAGAATATACCGAGCATAAAACAGGTTCATGATACGTCCAAACTCCCAGCTCTGACGTGCAAGAGGATGACGCGGTTTGTGGTACAGCAGCTGGTTGATATTGCCTCCTCGGTACTCTCTAACCACATATCCCTCCTCTCTTCGTTTGAGACCTTTAGCACTCTTGTACACCTGTCTCTGGTGATTCCTATTGGCTGAAAGCACACACTTTGTGAACAACTCCTGATTCTGGCCGTATCTGCGCGGAATTCGGCTCTGAAGACGTCTCAGAAACACATTGTGAAGTCTATGCGAGTCTCTGTGTTCCTGTTCTTCTGGAGAAATGACCTTATTTTGAGCCTTTTTGAGCGTTTTCTCACGGTAATTCTCCATAAACTGCTGGAACTTGATATTCTGGTTGTTTTCCGCGCGGTCAAACTGCGCCTCGAGGTGGGATTTCAACCTGTCTCGTCTCATGTACTCCTTGTGGAACTCGTGAGACTCGGTCAACTTTTGAACCAGAGGAGCTACGGCTTTGGGGTTTTCAAAGGCTTGGGTAATCAGGGTATCCCATTCGATTGCCGTCGAGATGGCCTCATGGGCTCGTTTATAATCTCGACTTATCGGGGCATGTTTGTGGAACTGCTCTCTGAGCTGCTTTCTGAACGTGGTCACCAGGGGTTTTTGTGAACTTTCCAGAAGCAAGGGAAGGTGTACAGCGCCACGTGTCAGGCTGCGATACAGCTCCAGCACGACTTTGCGATGCAGCTCTGTGTTGAGCATGGTTTGAGGAGAGTGAAGAGATGGATCAGAAATAAATTGTACGTTATGCATGTTAGAACTGTAATTGGGAGGGGGGGGGATGATACCGATTTGTGGGTGATGTAGACGTGTTAGGGCAATTTTGAGTAGATAAATCAACTTCTCGTAGCTGAATCAGTGGCCCTTCAAAATATCCTCCTTGTAGCTGCTTTTTTGGCCATTTCTAACGGTTCCCGTTTTGCCACATGAACCTAATAGCAATATCAATTTCCATCTTCATGTTCCATCCTTCAACACCATGACTAACCTCACCATCAAGCTGAAAAGGAACAAAAAGGTGCTCATGATGGAGTGCGGGCCCAAGGAGACGCTGGAGTCGGTCAAATCGCGTTTGTTGGAGCTTCTGCCAACCGTAGGACCGTCAGGACTGTCGGACTACGATGTCGAGATGGAAGACATTCCCATGCCCTGGACGGAGTTTGAAACTACAAGTTCCTCGGGTAACAAGGGCAAACAGGCCGAGACGGATATCGGAGAGATCCGATTGGCCGTTTTGGAGGGCGAACAGTGGGTCGAAATTGAGGATTACAAGAAGCAGAAAGTGGGGGATTGGGGGAGAGATTTTGTCACGTTTGGATGGGCAGATGAGGGGGAGGAGTTTGTCGTGCTCTAGACGAATCCGAGGACGAACCCGAAGGGTTTGTCCAAGAACACCTATTGTGAAGCTTGGAGATATACAGTATCTACCTGTACTAAGACTCGTTTTGACATTGCTATGACTAAGCATGTTAGATACAAATTTGGGAAGGAGTTCCACTTATCAGGAACGTTTGCATGAGGATAAGGTGGATGTTTGATTTGACCTGTGTTTCAAAGTGGAGGTTCGACCTGACCTGTTGAGGTAAAGACTGGGATGGCCTCATTGTTCTTAAGCGAGAATCTAAAGGTGGTGGAAGTGATTGACGACTTTTTGAGGCTGACACTTGACATGTGAACTACTGATGGTGTTCAAATCTCAACCTGTATGGTGTGTCTTTTGAGCAAACACCGTCTTCTGAGTCCTTGTGGTGGATCACGTTTGAAGTGAAGCTCACCACTAACTTATATATTCAATAGCATGATTTTGCATTACCCAGGGTTTGTGACGCTGTGTGTGACTTTGGACCACCTGGCGAGGTATGAGTGTTGTACAGTACCTTCTATCAGTTCAGTTAGTTCTACTTAACAGCTTGGTACTTGTATCCAGCTATGTAAACAGGGAGCTGAAGTCAGAGTTGACTGCTAGAGAGTATATCAGTTTCCAGTATTGAACGTGCTTGGAATAGATACCCGTCAAACTGATGTGTCATTCACCACATTTGGGTCTAGTTTCAGAATGACCACTCTGCTACTCATGACTTCCATGGAGATGTACAGTCAGCACATGTGACTTGGTGTAAAAAACAAGTCAATAGTCTTTATTCTCCTCCATCGTTCTCTAGATCCAAGCACCAGACATATGCTCTTCGGTAGTTGTATTATGTAAGCCTCTATTAAAACTCTCAGAACTCAAGCTTATGTAATCGTCTACTTGTGAGGATGGTCTTAAAGTGAAGTCTGGAACACACACTACACAACACTCAAATAACTTCAGAGACCCTTCCAAATATCATCATCTGCTCCTTCATTGGGTGAGTCGTCAATAACTCAGGATAATCACCCTAAACTCCTCTCAAATCTCTTCACCTTTTGATTGCTTATGTAATCACTCTAACACTTAGGCTATAGACTTGTCTTCATAACCAACTGTATACCAGCATGAGTCTTGTAAAACATGAACCTCCTAAGGGGGAGAGCTACTTGTAGGGTTCGTAAGTTGAACTTCTTTAGCTCTCTGACTGCAAGTAGACTCAAACACAGACATCTGGAGTTTTCTCATCGCTTATGTAAGCCCTCTTACATCCTTCAGATCTCAAGCTTAAGTGATGGACATGTTCTTATAGCAAAGTCTTAGACCAGCGATACAACAGAATACATAGCTTCGATAGTCCCCAATAACGTGGCAAGTCACGTGATCTCTCTCTTCCATATTCAAACCTACTTCTTGATTATGTAATCACCCCGATGCTTATGTAAGCCCTTTACCACACCCTTCAGCTCATGTTGATCACGTCACAGTGAACACGTTCTCAAGAAATGTAGTCTTAGAGACAACAACACAGTAGAAAAGGTGACTCCATACTCCATTGAGAGTTTGGTAAGTCACGTGATCTCTCCTCTCAAAACTCTTCCTTCCGCTTACATAATCACGGAGGTTGGATGCGTCTAATTAACACTCTTTTTGGAAGTCCGCACAAGAACGGATAGATGCATGTAACGGGCTGAAGGGGTGTATTTTTCGACGGGTTATAACTACTTCTCACCGTCTTGAGTGAGGTACAAGTAGTATACATGCGATTTTTTCATGTTTTAATTTCCCCCGATTAATTTTTTATTTTCCCCATTTTCCCATTTATCCAATAATCACCTCTTAGTTGTCCATCTTTCACTCCAAACCTTATTCCCTTCTCCCAAGCTCACGTGACTTTTCCGCATGTGGGTGAAAAAACAGTCACATTTCCCGTTTCCAGACAGAGTTTCCACACTCCCAAACCAACTTGTCAAAATCTTGAGAACTCTCAGACCCTCAAACACATCCTACACCATGGCCGACGAAACCGCCCCTGTTGCTCTTGCCCTCCAGCTCCCCAAGGACATCATCGCCGAGTCCGGCTCCGTCAAGCTCTTCAACAAGTGGACCTACGACGACGTTGAGGTCAAGGACATTTCGCTGACCGACTATGTCCAGATTTCTCAGCCCGTTTACATCCCCCACACCGCCGGCCGATACGCCAACAAGCGTTTCCGAAAGGCCCAGTGCCCCATTGTCGAGCGACTCACCAACGCGCTCATGATGAACGGCCGAAACAACGGAAAGAAGCTCAAGGCTGTCCGAATCGTCGAGCACGCTCTGGAGATCATCCACCTGCTCACCGACCTCAACCCCCTGCAGGTTGTCGTGGACGCCATCATCAACTGCGGTCCCCGAGAGGACTCCACCCGAATCGGCTCTTCCGGAGCTGTCCGACGACAGGCCGTCGATGTCTCTCCTCTGCGACGAGTCAACCAGGCCATTTCTCTGCTGACCATTGGTGCTCGAGAGGCCGCCTTCCGAAACATCAAGACCATTGCCGAGTGCCTGGCCGAGGAGCTCATCAACGCCGGAAAGGGCTCCTCCAACTCCTACGCTATCAAGAAGAAGGACGAGCTTGAGCGAGTCGCCAAGTCTAACCGATAAGGTGATGTAAAAAATGTATTAAGTATTTGCACGGAACGAAACAAACCAGAGCGCTAGGGTGCGCAGCAGCCGCGCGAGGGTTTGTTGTAGGCTGTAGAGAACAGGCAGCTTTAGCTGACTGTGGACCTGTCTGGTAACTCCCTGTAGCTGAGCAGCTGCCTTGGCAAGCTGCGGACCTTTTGGATCATATCTTTTGTCTGAGAGTAGATCTTGGCTTATGCTCTTCACCGTTGTATTCTCCGTCTCTTGGAGCACCAGATCATAGATATTCCTTTCCTGGAAGTCTGCTCCAGAAGGCTATGGACTGGTCTGTTAAGTAGTGTAGATGCTTTAGCAAGCTGCGGACATATCCGTAGACTGTGAGCGCTACAGAGTAGCTGTGGCTATGTGGGCTTCATCACCGTATTCTCCGTGGTCGAAAGTATCAGATCAGACGTTTTCCTTTCCGAGAAGTGTGCTCTGACAGACCGTGGAGTGGTCTCCTATGTATACAAAGTTCTAGAAGTGCTCTGGTAAGCTGCGGGCGTATCTGTAAACTGTGAGCGCTACAGAATAGCTGTGGACTCAGGAAGTTCACTGTTGTATTTTTCCGTCTCTTGGAGCTCTAGATTATATGTTTCCCTTCTCAGAAGTCAGCTCAAGCCGTCTGTAGACTGACCTGTTATGTGATGTAGCTGCTTAGGTAAGCTGCGGGCGTATCTGTAAACTGTGAGCGCTACAGAATAGCCAGAGTCATGGGGAGCTTGCCATCGTATTTTCTGTAGTCTGGGGCACTGGATAGTATCTTTCCCCATCTTATAAGTCTGCTCCAGAAGGCTGTGGTCTGGTCTGTTGTGTGGTGTAGATGCTTAGGTAAGCTGCCGACTTTTCCAATCATATCTTCTTGTAGAAAACAGCTTTCGCTACGATGACTTGACCAACTTTTTCCTCATCTCTTGTAGCACCGGATCATGAGATTTCCTTCCTGAGAATAGGGCTCTGGCCGACTGTGGACTGGTCTATGGTGTTCTGTAAGTGCTTAAGTAAGCTGCAAACTTTTTGGATCATATCTTTATTTAGAGAACAGGTGTAGTCATGAGAAGCTTATCGTTGTAATTCCGGCGTTCATTATCACTAGATCATATGTTTTCTTTTCTCAGGAGTCAGCCATGGCAGGCTATGGATCTGTCCTGTGGCAGAACAGCTGCTTTAGTAAGCTGCGAGCCTGTTGGATGATATCTTCTTGTCAAGTACAGCTACAGCGTCAGTAAGCTTACCGTCATGCTCTATGTGATCTCAACCATCACATAATATGTTTCTCTTACTGGGAGGTCTACTCTGGCCGGCTGTGGACTGGTATCCATCTGAGCCTCCTCCTACACATCCCAAGCTACAGTTTAGTTAGATATTACTTAGGCTAAAAATTCAGCTAGGGGTTCATTTCCGGGGTTACAGGGGTAGCTGGAGAAGCAGAGAAGGTGCAAAAAGCTATTTGATGGCATTTTAATACCAATCAGATTGTCAAAAAGCACCCTCGTAATACAAGAATTACTCATTTTTTTTTTTTTTTTTAAAATCATTTATTATTTATACAGTCTATTTAACCTCAGTACGGCAGCGACTGTAGTTCACAAGGAGGCTACCGGTGTCTTTGCGCCGGGATCGCCAACATGATTATTATACTCGTGTGTGTCGCTGGAAAGGATAGGGCCGCTGCCCCGAATATACGTTCTCAGGATGAGGGTAGTGAACTAGTTAAAGTCCCCAAATAACCCCAAACGAACAGCCCCCCTCTTTGGGGGTGGTCTTACCCCAGTCACCTAACCTCCTCCAACAT
>BCJD01000004.1:47598-139143 GCA_001600195.1 Yarrowia keelungensis | reverse complement strand
ATTCGATTATGGGAATTATTGCTTATTAATGTTATAATGAATTGAATTGTATGAGAAAAAAAAAAAAAAAATTTACTTGAACCTTAGTTGGCGATTTAGACTACATAAGTTTGCTTAGTAATCAAACGCCTCAAACATAGTAAGACCGTTTTACTGCCCAAATACAGCCAAACCCTACTCAGTAACCACGTCTGACATCTCCTTTTACGGTCATTAATCAGCTCTGTCAATAATTATTTTTAGGTAGAATTTTTCACTTACCCGGCTGATCCATTTAAACGAGTCTAAGAGAAGGTTGGAAACGTGAGACCTGTGCATGGGAGATGTATGATGGGGGTATTGAGGTGAGAGAGCTGGAGGGTGGAGTTTTGCTTGGATTGGGGTGGGGATTTTGTGGTCACGTGATGAATGGTGGAGGAGTGTGCTGGCAAATTTTGGAGAACAAAAGTTGGGTATTGGTGGAGTTGTGGTGGTGTGTAATAAAGAGCATTTTGTTGACATTTACTTGGGAGTTAGTTGGTAGCTGGCAGGAGGCTTCAGGTGTTGAAAACCACAGAAAACGTGTATAAAGTACGAATCAGACAAAGAGAACTAAAGCTTCAAGTACATACGAGTGCTGTTTGACGTTGTTTTTTTCCGTTCATCATGATCGACTAACTCTCGTTACTGTGAGTCAGCAGTGCGTTAGGAGATGTAAACTGTATATAAAAGTCGGATATTATTAATGTCTGCTATTTCATGCTCCCCGAAGAACTACTGCAGGTGGTCTACCGGGACCTGGACCTCGAATCCGTGGTATCCTTGTCCCAGACCAATAGACGGTTCTTCTCAGGTCTGGAAGAGCTCTGCAGGTTGAAACTCCAGGCAACTTGTCCTTGGTTCGAGCCTCAGAACTCTCACAGAGAGACATGGAGAGAGTGTGCTGCTGAGTATGTTCGAAGAAGAAAGGGTGGTCGGTTTGTACCTTCTCTGAATGTTTCAAATCTTTCTGAGTCAGATGAAGACAGTCAACTTGTCAGAGACCTTCTTCTTTGTGATAACCCTCAAGGTAGACCTGAGCTGGCTCGATTATACTTGACCATGAAGTACACCAGTGAACATGGCATCTCCATGGACTTGTCACATGTAGACTTTGGCGAGGACTACGGTCCCGACAGTGCTGCAATGTACCACAATGTCATTTCGCGTCCAGACATGCTGGTGTTGGATATCTGCGAGATTGTCGGATGTTGCTGGCCAGAGTACTGCATTCTTGTCAAGTACAAGGACTCAAAGGGCACCAAACCGGACGTGGAATTGAATGGATTGGGTGCCACAGATAAGCCTCAGGTGTATGAACTGGAAGATCATCCGTTTCTACTAAGTGTCGACCAGGGAGGATGTGGGTATGAGGAGCCTCTGAACGAAAGCAAATTGTACTATTTCGACAAGAAAGGGATTCATGAGATTGATCTGGGCAAGAATTATGTTCCTACCATGGCCGTGTATGATGGATTGTTTCATGTCTTGAACAACAACAAATACTACTGTTTGCAGTGTTCTTTGGATGAGCCTGCCATCGTGGATTGTGTTGAGAGTCCGTTATCTGCCTCAAAATCAATAAGGAAGGACTCTTGGCACCCGTACAAGTCTGCTGTTCGAGATGGAGACCAGCTGTACATGTGGAATGTGTCCCAGGGTGTTTTGACAGAATTGTCGTTTGCTTCTGAACAGGTTGATCTGTTGTTTCAATATAGGAAGCACGCGTATGAATTGGAAGCGGGAGATTTGTTGGATTTATTTGAGGAGGGTGATGATCAATACCACTTGTATTCGTAATAAACTAATTGAACCATTTACATCACAGTACATGTATCTTCCTCTGTAGCCAGTTTAGAGCCCTAAGACCTATCAACGAGTAGACTGCGATTATTGTATAGTCAAGAAATCCATATCTGATCTTTGATATGTTCTTAAGGACTCTAGAGACTTCAAGACTGTGACAGTGACAGACTTGTAGCTCAGCAATGGTCATTGAGAGCACTCTTCAAGACAGGTACGGAAATATCCAGTGATTCATTCTCTGACAGCTTCATAATTTCACGCCTATGTCAGTGAAATATTCACAATTGTCCCATCAGTATACCCTCTCTGATGTACAAGTAGTCTTCCAAGTGCCCCATTAGCACCGGCAAAACTTCGGCCATGCCAAATCAAGTCCTTTTGCTCATATTTCAGACCCATATCTTCATGAGAAGTATTTTTACGAGTATTTTGCAAGTATTTTCCAAAAATTTCCACTCGTATTAGTCCCACCTCGCATCCTCAGATCACCCCTATGCGGCTGAGACCTTACCGTCTTACGCAGATCTGTGTGACAGTGACACATAACTAAGTGACCAAGTAAACAAGTGACAGTACTGTTTTACTAGCTATTAGACGGACATGCAGAATACTCAGCTCACCTCTTTCCCTCAGTTCTAACACGCCTCCTATTTCCCCCCTTATAACCATAAGGTACCCCCACCCTTCACTCAACACTCAAAACCTCTCCGTACTCTGTTGTCCTCATCACTATGAACCCACCTCTTGTATCCTTCCACTTGTTCTCTACGTCTCAAAATACGCCTCAGTTTTTGGCTTACGTAAGCACTCGTTCCTGCGTTTTTTCCAGCCCTTCTAGATATCTTTCAAGGCATGTTTTTTCACCTCAGTATTTTTGAAGTCTCATCAGACTGACATCTTACTCACTGTGGAGCTGCAGCTTGTGGCAAGACAGTGTGGATTTAAAGTGTTCGATTTAAAGTGTTCAATATAAGAGTTTTAATGGGGTAGTATTCCAGAGAACGAGGTACAAGTACAATAAATAGGCAACATGCTCAGTGCTCCTTTTATATTTCCAATCCTCAATTTATATTCTCAGTGAACTCGTACCTCGTTCACTTGTTCACAATGAATTCGCTTTGCTCATTCATTATTTTTTAAGCCAACTCGCTTCGCTCGTTGGCTTACATAACCCCTATATGCACTCTGATCTCTCAGATCTCTCCTCCTCAACATGCTTCAACCGGACCTGCGATACGTGAACGGCGAGTACAAGGACATCACCGCGGAGCTCCTCGGGCTGGCCAAGCAGCTGTCGGTCTCTGAGCTCGCCAAATCCCCGGCTTTCCAGCTTTTGGACGGCGTTTCTGCGCTGGAGATTGGAAACGACAGAATGGACACTGGGCTTCTGTACAAGCCCCTGGACGTTTCTCTGCAGCAGCTGCCCAAAATCGACGGACCCGAGTCGGTCCTGCGGCTCATGGATCTGTGTATGGGCGTTGAACGGGCGTGGCAGAACGGAGCGTCGTTGATCCAGTCTGTGTTCAGCTGCGCCTATATCGAGTCCATTTTGGCCGGTCATAACGCCGGAGCTCCTCTGGGACACATTGATTTCTCCGAGTGGAGACACGTGTTCAACGTGTGGGCCGTGGCGATGCTCAAAAACATTGGCCAGAGCCTGGACATTATGATGCATGGCGGAGTCATCGAGGAGGAGGATATCGTGTTCCAGACGTTCCAAATGAACCTGTTTACGACGACTGGAGCCAGGGAAGTTGAATCGCTGCTCGATAGCGCGATTGAGTGGGTCAAGGCGCAAAATAATGAGTTTTCAGACGCTATTGTCGACCGTCTTTTGCTGCGAAAGGAGATTACCCAATTGGGCGCTCTTACGCTGGCTAGAAAACTCCAGGGCAGTATTTCCGCCGCCAAACAGGCCAAGAAACTTGCGCAGAAGATCGAGGTGTGTGATTCCGACACTCTGGACCTCGAAAAGTCGTTCACGAATGAAATCCAGGGCCGAGTACAAAACGACGCTCCTCCCAGAAACCTCGTGCGAATGAGCCCCTCAGAAGCCGTCAAGGATTTTATTTCTGCCATGGACGAGCTCATTGACTGCGCGGATGTTGCTACAGTAACTACTTCAGCCGAATTCCTCGGTTTCATGGTCAAGTTCTCTGCTCTCAACACCAAACCGTTCACTCGAGCGTACATGCACACGCAGATCATTGACGGCGAGCAGTTTGCGCTTTTGGGCAAACCTGTGCGAGAATGGGTCGTCAAGGATATGGTTGAAAACACCTGTGCGACCGGATGGGGTCAGTATATTCTCTCCACGTCTGATTCTGCCGTGGCTGAACTTACAGCTCCCTTTCTAGCTGAAGCAGACATGGCGTACTCGGATCTCTTTGGCATTCTCGTGCTCAACCGGTCCAGACAGAGACAGGTGCTGTCACATGCCGTAGTCACCTGGGACGGTCTTCAAGTCATGGCAGAGAATCTCGAAACGCAGCTCGAAGGACTCGTGGAACCCGATCGAATCGATATGGGCGCCGGTCAGAAGATGAACGCCATGCCCATCACGTCGTGGGTCATGCTGCGCAAGCTGCAGGTGATGATCTGGACGGCTTTGTTGGGTTTCGAGCTCGACGTCTACAAGCTGCACGAATGGGGTTTCATGAGCTGGTACTGCGAGTATCTCTCGTTGCAGCGAAAGCAGTACCTCGAGAGAGTGCGCTACTACCTCTGTGTGTACGCCGATAACGCCCAGCTCACCCAGACCTTCAAGAAGAAGAACAAGAAGGGCAAGAAGGCTGCTGCTGTTAAGGAAGTGCCTACAACCATGGTGCAGCTGGAAGACATCAACAAGGCCACGATGCTGACCCAGTCCATGACGGTTGAGTCCTCAGCTCTCGCAGACCTCTGCAAATGCTCCATGCTGCTCATGTACCTGTACGACCGGTTTGGATTGATTCAACATCCGCAAATCAAGTACACGACGCTGGACCTCACGTACGGACTGCGTCTCAAGCCGTTTTCGTCCGTTGGAGTGCCTGCCTTGGTGAATTACAGCCAGTTCAAGGAATCTACAACTGACCAGCTGGATGCTCTGTCTACAGACGACATTTTCGCCATTGCCACTCGAACTACAAACGAGCTGAAGAAGATGGTCGATGCCGTTGTTAAGCAGACGGACGTGAAACGAGAACCCCAAGTGCAGCTGCTTCAGCGGTCAACTATGGGTATTTCGATTAATCTGGCGTCTCTAAAGATGAAGAAGGAGGACCTCAAGAGCTACAAGGTGGACGTGGTCAAGAGCGGTTACCATTTGTTTTTCCCGGTGCCCTCCCTCAAAAAGAAGGAGTAGGAGTCTGTATATAGCATAAGAATGAATGAAAGGATATTTAGAAACAAACTGGAATCTCGGCGAAGCAAGTGATTTTGTTTGTTTCGTGTGTACTGTAATTACAGTGCCAGTATGTATATCAGTAAATAAACTGAACTCACTGATGAGGTAAGCAACACTTCTATACCGGTAGTCTTGCTTGTCACAATACTTGTCCATGTGCAGTTTTTGTACTCTACTTCACATCAATGAGTACCTCAATCAGCTACAACTGATATCATGTGATACATGCTCATGAGATGGTTAACAGGAATGATTGTGAATCAATAAGAAAGAGTCATACTCTAGTAATGAAGAGTTAACATCTGAATAGCTACATGTACAAAAATAAACAGTTCTACTCAACTACATTAGTCAATGTCTGCATCATACAGTAACAAATGTCTCTATAACATGTCTCCATAAAGCATGTCCATGATCTGGGTAACAGAAATGGCTATGTATAAGAACAAAACACTGTAGTTGAGGTGTCAGCGGTTCACAATCAAATAGCTACAGATCCTGAAATCGAATGTTTCTACTCAATTAAAACAACCAGTGACTATACTCTAGAACATGTCTCTACTTGACTACAAGTACATGCCATCTTCACCCCCTTTGGTCTCCATAAACTACCATCTGAAACCCCCTTTTCAGGCAACTCCACCATTTCCAGGAACCTCAGACGACATATAACACCGTTCTTCACTCCCACACCTCGTCACCACCATGGAAGGCTTCCGATGGGTGACTTCTCTCATTTTGCGACGAATGCATGAGCGGATGCGAGAAATCGAAGACAAAATGTACCAGGAATCTGAGCATCTTGAAATGTACGAGGAGGGAGATGATGAAGCCAGCGAAACGAACCACAGCGTGATTTCCAGCACGATTTCCAACGCCTCTACTAGTCGACTTTCAACTGCTTCTACTCAGAGAGACGAGTATGAGGTGAGAAGTCGGCTGTCGAGTACTCTAGCTGAAGCCGAGGAGCTAAGTGCTTACAACGCTCGATTGTCGTCCATGTCTGCTGTTCACAGACTCAGAGATGTGGTGAATCGTTTGTATCTACATGATCAAGAGGTAGAAGACGAGTCTGAGAGAGACAGTGACTCTGAATACGAAGATAGACGGCCTCAGAAGCGGAAACGGGGTACAAGTACCAAGGAGCCCAAGGAGCCGAAAATGAGGACTTTTGTGGTTGGAATGAGAAACGGAGAGGTGATTACAGAGACGTTTGCAGAGGGGGAGGTGAGGCTATAGGGAGTGGAGGGTGGTAGATAGACAATTGAATGATTTGAAAAGTCAGGAGATCTGAAGACTGAGGAACGAAGATGTGTAGCATATCTAAAGGTATTCAGAAATGGAGAGATGTAGTTCTTGTTCATAAAAAGCATTCGGAAATGGAGAGGTGTACTTCGTGTCTATGAAGAGCCTTTGGTACTGATAGTCTGGTTAACTGAGTCCTAACAGTGTCTCAAGAAGGGTACGGTGATCAAGATGTCATTCAAATGAGTCTATCAGGTCATTTAGCAGATCGTGTTCGTTTATGAAACATTCTCACATCTCTCCATGATGACACTTGACCTAGTTCATGACTCAAATACCATCTCCCAAGTCCATAGATTAGGCCGTCTGAAAGCCATATAGCTCAGGGTGACTTCAGCAACTCTTAGGAGTTCCATAGTCAGCTCGTATCCACTTATTAGAACTGTTCCGACTTCCATAAAGTGCCTCTCACCTCCTTCTACTCACCACCCTCACCATGTAACAATGTCAAAAATCCATCCTTACCACTTCCCCTCTCAGCTGTCTACATAAACCCTCTGACTCCCTCATTCTCTTCTTCCTCAACACGAGTACTTCATGACACTAACACCAAGACATTCGCACCAAGATCATCAGTGAGTAACACCTAGCCATCCTTTCTCAACTAACACAGCACATCACGCAATCATTGGATACCAGACAGCACATCAAGGTACGGTACACATTCGATACCACACATCGTGGATACTCACAGCACTGCACTGTTAAAGAGCACTGCACATACCCTATGTCACTCATGTTAACAGAACATCACGAATATCAATGAGTAACCACCTACCAGTACAGCAATCATCTCTCAACTAACACAGCAGGTCAAGGCAAGCTGTTAACGTGACCATAACACTGTCATCACCACAGCACAATGACTGCATGACCACTCCCTATCCCGTAAGTACCCACCTACCCCAGCATAAGTATCACCTCTTAATTCCCTTTCATTGACAAATGCTAACACACACTCAGCCACTAAACCCATCATCCCCTTGGTATCATCCTAAGTGAGTACTTGTACCCATCCTCTGGCACTCCTGTAGTTTATCCCCTGGTAAGTACTCTTTGTGGTATCTCCCACGTTGTGGTATCATTGTCTTCTCTCTACGTGGACTCATGACTGCGTCATTCGTCCTTTATGGTATCGTGTTCTCCTACGACGACTCATGACTTCGTCATTCGTCCTCTCTCCTACGTGGACTCATGACTCGTCATTCGTCCTTGTTCATCCCTACGTCTGCTCCCAAGTGCTATACCCACGACACCCTCGTGACTACGTCACTCAGATGTCGCGGGAAAGCACTCGGTCGATCCTGAATATCTAGTTTTATTATGCTAACCTACCTGCTTAAAAAAGCTCGTCGGCAAAAGGAAGAGCGTGGACCTGGCCGACAGCGGCAACGACAGGCTTGGCGCTGGAGGACAGAGCAGCAGCGGCCTCGGAGAGCTCGGCAGGAGAGAACTTCTGCACGTTCTCGGGGGCGATTCGGGAGACTCCGGACAGGAGCTCCATGCCAATGACGGATGCAGACGAGTCGGGGCACTCAAAGGCCTCGGCGGCAGCAAACTTGGACTTTGCGTATGCTCGAGCAGCCTGCTCCTCGGTCACCTCGGCGCCGGTGTCCTTGAGAGCCTGCACGGCCTTGTGGGCCACCTGCGAGATCTCTGCGGGAGAGTCGCCCTTGATGGTGATGGCAAAGAGGCCGGCGTCTCCGTAGTTGTGGTAGGTGGCCTTGACGGAGGTGTGGGTGCCAATGGTGGCCTGGGCGAGGGGAGAAGCACCGACGGACCAGGGCATGGAGGCGGGGCCGCCCAGGAAGGAGGCCAGGGCGTGGTAGACGGGCTTGGGCTCGGCAATGGGCAGCGCAATGGTGACGGCGTTGCCGGCGGAGGATCGGACTCGAGCCTCGCCGCCGTGCAGGGTGGTGGGACCAGCCTGGGTCACCTTGGAGCCCTCCTGGAGATCGCCAAAGGCCTCAGTGACCAGCTTCTGCAGGTCACCGGGGACCACGTTGTTGCCGACAACAGCCACGTTCTGCTTGGCGTAGACCTGTCGGGCAAACTCCTTGACCTCCTCGAGGGTCACGGGAGAGTAGCCCTGGGCGTAGACGGAGTTTCCAAGGCCGGTTCGGAAGGCAACCTCGTGGGCGGCCTCCAGGGCGGTGAAGGCGGGGTCGGCCTCTCGCTTGATGAGGTCGAGCTCGGCCACGGGAGCAACTCGCTCGGTCAGCTCAAACTGCTGGAACTTGGAGGCCTTGAGCACGTTGGCAAAGGCGTCGACAAAGTAGGGCAGGTCCTGCTTGAGGAACTGGGTTCGCAGCACAATGTGCTCTCGTGTGGTGTGGGTGTAGAGCTTGCCGCCAAACAGCTCGAGCTCTCGCACAAACCGCAGGGCCGACTTGGGCACCGTGTTCTGGAAGGCAAACTTCTCGAGAATGTGGGACACGCCGGGCACGGGGGCGTATCGCGAGCCTCCTCGCAGCACCACAGACAGGTCCGAGATGGGGGACTGGCCGTCCTGGGCAGCGACCTTGACGCCGGCAGCCTCGGCGGTGGAGAAGTGTCGGGCAGCAACGGCCAGTCGGGGAACACCCCGAGTCATGGTGGATCGGGCAGACAACATTGTGGTTGTTAGTTGTGTGGTGTTGTTTGGGGGGGGTTGGGGGAAGGGGTTAGTTCTGGAGGGTGGTGAACTGACTATTGGGTGTGATTTGGAGCGAGAGCGCACATTAACCTTTTTTGCCAAAAAGACCTTCAAAGCGTCGGTTTTGATTGGTTGTGGAGTGCCAGGGTTAGGGCAGCGGGAGGTTGGGATATTGTACGGAATCAGGCCATGACCAAGCATTGAGCTGGAAGGGGAGGTACGTTTATATATTGTTTACTGCTATCTAGTCAATTGACCGTGGAGAGTATGATCGTAGATTCTTCTTTTTCCCTCCACCTCTCATTGTGCGGTGCGTGGCTATTGTCGTTTTCTCACACTGTATTTACGAGCCGTTATGATTGGGAGTTCAATTGGGGAGTCATGTGACGTAAGATGGGGGTGTATTCTTGGGTAATTGTCGTCACGTGATTGCTTATTCGGTCACGTGATCCGATTTCTCCATCTTGGTCTGTCTCAATTGGAGTTCTCCTCCTAATGAATCTCCCTCATGGTCGTTCATCTAAAAAATCTCGAAGCTTGTTTACAGTTGATGCGGTGCTAGCAAATGAGATGTTGTTTAATTGGGGGAGACGAGGGAAGGTGGGGAAAAAGAATTGGATGGCTTTATGTAGTCCTGTTGGAATGGTTGAAGTCTGGGGAGTAGTTCTGTGCTTTTAAAATTTGATTTGGAGCACTGTAGCGTGAGATATGACAATTCTCCTTATCGTATTACGTAAGTGGATCAAGGAGGGAGTAGGACTGTGAGGAGTGAATTTGACATCTGTGGGGTACTCTTGGGGAGTGTGAGGATGGATTTACCCTTTTTGAAGCTCATATTCTCGGTTCTCAATCGGTATAATGTGTAATTTCCTCTCATACTGCACTTAAATGACCTATATTGAGCCGGAAAAGGCTAGAAAGTGTCTTAAAAGTTGTCAGTGTGCTCTTTCACGCGTCAAGAAGACCTGTATACACTTTTTGCGATTCTATTGTTCACACAGCCAACTCCATTCACCTCCCGTTGGACATCACCAACTTCAACTTCACAACGCTACGATGTTGCATTTCTAACTTGGATTAGGTTCGAGGCCTCGAGACTGACTTTGACAGGTGAGAGGGAGATTTGACGTCATATTGGAGACTCGTCAGGACGGAGGAAACGGTCTTTTGACGAGTTGAAGAGCTCAAGACAATTTTCAGTGGATTATGTAATCAAACGTTGCATCTGAGCTACTCAAATGTCATATGTCACGTTTGGCTTACTAAGTGGTCCTATGTGTATGCTCATAACCTGTGGAATTTCCATTCCATGCTCTACCCACAAACACATCGTATCCCGCTTTCGTCACCCACCACTTTCCCCCCCATTTTTGACCTCTCTGACGTCCATACTACGACTCCCCTGAATACTTCTTGGGTGCATCTCACATGCGCAATGATGAGTCTCGGTGATATTAATTGGAAAATTATGACGTCGAGGAAAAAAAGGGTCAGAATTCGAGGAAATTGAATGAAGATGTTTGAGCAGTGTATACTTGTAGCAACTCTCCTGTCGGTATTCCACGTCAATATATCCTCACATCTTCAAAATATTCGTCTCCCTCAACATGCTAATTACAGACTCTAAATGAGTGAAACATAGTCTATGCACTTGTTAGTAAGAATACCAGGACAACTATACTGTCTCGATTAGTCAGCGATAATTAAAAGAATTTCTCATTAATAGACACAGATCAGACATCGAGCAGACACAGACCAGACACCACCCCTCTTTCTATTTGGACACAGGTCTATCGACGTGTGTGCTGTATCCACCTGCAGTGAAAATCTTGTACCCTCGAGCCAAACTTTGTACATTTTTTTTGGACTGCCATCTACAACTGCACCACTACCATGAGCGAGCTGCACAACCCGGACCAGTCGTCGCGGGCGCTGTTTGATCTGTGCCGCGTGCTTCTCAAGGGCATCTACGGCGAGTTGTCGGCCGTGCTGGTGGGCTCTTTACTGGACTATGGACGTCAGACTGCCCAGGAGCTCTCCAAAACCACCAAGCTGCCTCTTTCTGCGGTCCATAGCGGCTTAGCGGCTCTTGTCCAGAACCGCTTTGTGCTGTACTGGGCTAACGACCGAAAATCCGGCCGAGATTCCGACGATATCGGCGAAAACAGCACCATTCACTACGTGGCCAACTGGAAGGAGATCTACCAGGTTGTTCGAGCTGGAGGAATGGTCGATGCGGTGCGAAAGGACTTTTCCGAGGGTCCTGGAGGCAAGAAGAACCCCGAGTCGGGCGAACGGTGTGCTGAAATCGCCCAGAACCTGCTCGTTTACGGCCATATGCGGGTAGCTGACTACCTGGAAGCCACTCCTGAACACGAGAGAGACAGTGTTGAGGCTAGTATCGCTGTCATGCTGCGGAAACGGTTCCTTGTGCCTGTTCAGTCCTGGCAGTTCAAACCGGAAACGGATCTCTACTCACGCATGTTCAGAGACCATCTGAGTAAGCTTCCTCTTTCGATGGCTGAGTCGGCCAGAAAGAACCAGGCTGCTCTCAGCGCCAAGACGGAGCTCGAGCGGCTGCAGGACGAGACCAACTCGCAGAACCTGGGTTTCGTGTCCGGTTCTGTGGCTCGAACCAAGGGCGTTTCGATTCTCAACCGGGCCGAGAAGCTCGACCATCAAGCCGTGCTCTGTGCCAACCCAGACAAGTTTCTGGTGATTGCACGCAACGAGGAGCTGGCCAAGCTTGCCGAGGAACGGTGTGGCAAGACCGCAGCCGAGGTCTACAGACAGTTTCTGGCCAAGTACGTCGGCAGACTGCATTCCTGCTCGCAGCACACGTCTGCCGGAGCAGAGTACAATATCACGTCGATGGAGATTGCCAAGACTCTGGATCCCCGTCTGGACGGCCTTAGACCACGTGGAAAGTCCAGATCAACGTCTCCCCGACCCCAGAGCAAGCGGGTCAAGACGGAGGACGGGTACACTGCCACAGGTGATTACGATGAACTTGAAGACGAAGACGAAGAGGAGCTGTCTGGAGTTGCTCTGGCGACCGCGGTTTCCAAGCAGATGCAGATTCTGGCAGCCTCGCCGCTCAAGTTTGTCCAGCAAACGGGCACCAAGGGAGGAGGCGAGTGGTTCGTCGACTTCAAGGAGGCCACCGAGGCTCTCAAGGGAGCGCGGTACGAGCAGATCATCCAGTGGAAGTACGGCCGCGTGGCCAAACGGCTGCTGCGAGCGGTCAAGGACAAGGGCAAGGTCGACGAGAAGCTGCTGACCAACATTGCGCTGCTGCCCGTCAAGGAGATTCTCAACCACCTGCACGACTTGCATTCTGTCGGCGCTCTGGACGTGCAAGAGCTGCCTCGAACGGCCGACAGAGCCGCCTCGCGAACCATTTTCCTGTGGCACCACCGGGCTAACCGGGCTTACTCGCTGATTACGCAGGATATATACAAGTCGCTGTCGCGCTGTTTTGAGCGGGTGGCTGCTGAGAGGGCAAAGTTGCCTATTCTTCTCAGTAAGCTGCAGAGAGAAGATGTCAAGGGACACGAGGATGAGTTTCTGACGGAGCAGGAAAAGACGGATCTCAAGGGGTTGCGGATGAGAGAGGAGAAGTTGTTGGTCCAGATGAACAGATTGGACGGGCTGATCCGGGTGTTTAGAGATTATTAGGATGTAAATTATTGTGCATAGACAGGTGGGAGCGTAGCACAAGTACGAGCGAAGCGAGTGCCTGTACACCGAGTAGCGATATGACTGTAATCAAGTGAGTGCCTGTACACTGAGTAATACATCGGTGTTACTGATTAAGTGAGTGCTTGAACATGAAGACAGTAGCACTAAATGAAGCACGTGTCTTCATATTGAGAAGTGGACTACAAGGAGAAGCGTAGCAGTGGCTGTACGCATAGAGAGGAACAAAGTGTTGATTACTGATCAAATGGAACGTAGTGAGTGCAGTGTATTGAGAAAGTAGAACTCGCCAGTAGATTTTTAGTGAGTGCTTGTACCTAGAATAGATAGAGTATTACTGTGAGTGACCTTATGAGTCTGCATTCTGAATATAGGGGTCCAGCTACGGTAGTACTTGTATAATACGATTGCAAACTGAAAGAGGATTATTGGCAATACTGAGAAGTCCGTTCCGAGGGTGATTGGATGGTATGGGTAGATCAAGTGCTTGAACTATTGAGGGTTAGTGATGGTATAGAAGATGCCCTTCTACAGTACTTGTAAGAGAATTAAGGTGGAGTAAGTGTGGCAGGTCAATAGAGTGAAGGAGAGTAGCAAAACGGTTCCATGGGAGTGCCACATACATCTCTACCACAGTGCCATTTTAAGTCAACGTTGTCCCTATAGTGTAGCATATCCAAAAGAAGCACACGACTTAGATCTTGTCGATGATGCAGTGAGCTGAGAAGATGGAGGATGATCTATTCTGGTCACTCAATAACATCTCAAGCTGCTGAAGTGTGTTCAGTAACCTGACTTCATTACAGAGGGTCTGAGGAACCAATGGGGGTACTGCCTGTCTGTAGCCATTATCAAGATGCATCACCTGTCAGGATGTACTACTCTCGATATCATCAAAAACTGACCAAAGTAGCATGCCTTGTTTAGTATTGCAGCCCCTCTTGACTCGACTCATATCCTATGAAATAATCTCTCCGAAGTGTCTACATTTTGATCTATGCCAGGCCTCTCGGAATAGACCTTAGCGTCAGGTGCCACTTCCGCGTTACTGGTTATGCTATACTGTTTCCACGAACAAGTCAATGGATAATACGCTTGCACAGTTTCTTCACTATAACTGATCTTTAGCTGTAAACACGCAACATGACAGCTCAGTTAAGCCTAACGATGCAGAAGTATGTACTTAAGGGCCATGAGCCACTCAACTTGACGCCGCTCAAGTTTCTTTATAGGTAGTTTACTCGTAAACCCTCAACTTGACGCTGCTTAATAGTCGTCATACGTAAACCCACTCAACCTGACACTACCGGTACTGTACGCTCAAGTTTCGATAATGATCTCAAATATATAAACCCACTCAACTTGACGCTACGCTTCCAGTTTCATTATAGGTTGTTTACTCCTTCACCCACTCACTTGACGCTACGCTTTCAAGTTTCGCTACGAGTCGTACATACGTATACCCACTCAACTTGACGCTACGCTTGTCAAGTTTCGTTAATAGCCGTAAATACATAAACCCACTCAACTTGACGCTACGCTTTCAAGTTTCGTTACAGGTCCGTTCGCTCGCTACGCTCGCCTCATTCAAATAACTTGTCTATATGCACCCACCCCATGCTAATCCACCCGCTTCTTCTTCTTGGACCAGAAGGCTGCGGGCAGCGGAATGTCAAACGCCGGTCTCTCCACCACCACCAGCTCGTTTCCGTCCACAATCTCCGCTCCGATGATCGGTCTGTACTTGTTGGTGGACCAGAAAGCTGTAGTTGCCTGGTCTTCCGACGTCACCGGCTTGGCCGTCTCCTCTCCGTCCAGACGTCGCTTGGGCACTCTCTCCACAGGAATGTTGGCAGACGTGTCCACAAACGCCAGCCACGTGGCGGCCCACATCCACACCCGCTGGGGGTGTTTGGGGTCCAGGAACATGCCTGTGCAGTGGTCGACGGAGGACGCCACAGGGTCGGGAATCTCGGGGTTGCATCTGCTCCATTCGGTCAGCAGACCGGACGTGAGGTCAAACTCGACCACCTTGTTGTCGGCCGTAGCCACGACGAGCGTCTTGGCACCTGTGAAGGCCATGGCAGTTGCAGGAGCAGCAGAGAGTCGCATGAGCGTTCTGGCGTGTTTGAAGCCTCGATCGCCCCGCACAAAGATCTCCGTGTGTCCAGATCGTCGCGACAGAGCCAGATGTGTGTCGGAAAAGGCCGCAGCCACGATTTCCGTCTCGTGTCCGTGGGCCATGAGGTTGTTTTTGAGCACTGCCTCGGGAACCTGCAGCTCCTCAATAGGCGCCTCCTCCTCGTTCAGAGAAATGAGAGTGCAGGCGTCGGAGGAGATGAGCAGCAGCTCGCCTGCGGGAGAAAAGACGGCCGTTTGGGCGCCCTCCAGGTCCATGAGTTTGTTGGGTTTGAGCACAGGATGGCCCTTGGAAGAAAGCACCTCCTCGAGCTCAAAGAGCTTGGTTTCCTGCAGCGACGAGACCGCCAGCAACGAGCCAAACATGGCCACGTCGGCGATATTGTCGTCGGCGCTCATAGTCAGTTTACAGACAAGTCGTCGCTGACCTCCCTCAAGACGTCGCCACAGTTTGACGGTCTGTCCGTTCCACATGGCGACGATTGAGCCGTAGACGAGGGTCTGGGCTCGCTGGGGAGCCACGGAGAACTTGCGGTAGGGCGCCTGAGCGAATTCAGCGACTGAACCGACCACCAGCACCTTCTCCACACCTCCAGATGCAAGCAGAGACAGGTTCTTGGACTCGTAGGTAGCGAGTGCTCTGACGTCATGGGCATTGTAGCCACGCACGTTGGTCTGGTTCCACCGTTTGCCGACGGATTCATAACAAGCAATAGTCTTGTCAACGCCAGCAGAAAAGACCATGTCGCCTGCAGCGTCAACGGCCAGACACAGGATATCAGCCTCATGGGTCTTGAACGACTGGTTCAGCGCAAAGTGGGTGCAGTCCCAGAACTTGACGGAGCCCGTGGAGTCACCTGAGACGATGAGGTCGCCTTTAGCCCGCTTAACTACAGCTACAGTCCAAACAAGGGTAGCGTCATCTTGAGCAACAGGACCCTTGGCAGTATCGACTTTCATGGTGGCAATCGTCGATCCGTCTTCGCCCCAAACTCGGATCCGGGCGTCCGAACACCCTCCCACGACCTGGTTGCCTCTCCATGCCAAACTGAGCACCCGACAGGTGTGTCTCTGCAGCACTCGCGAGTGTTCCATGACGCCAGGTCCTCCAGCAAGATCAACCACCACCACCGAGCCGTTCTCGCAGCCCGCAGCCAGCTTGGTGCCGCACTCGCTCACGGCAATGCTCCAGATGACGCCACTGTGGCAGTCGTAGTTGACCCTGGGCTGGCCGGTAGCGACGTTCCACTCAGTGATCGCAGTAGATCCACCAATAGAAAACAGTCTGGGTTTTCCAGAAACGTCCCCGGAGTCCGACCACGCCAGACCCTCAACAGACCGTCCCTTACCTCCCCGCAAAGTCGTCTCATGAAGCCAGTTCCATCGGGGGTTCCAGATCTCAATGTCTCCGTTATCTCGTCCGACAGCTAGACGCAGGTCAGGCGAGGCGTTTGAGGCCAGATCGGAGCGTCGGCTGAACGCCAGCGCCGTGATTCCGGCCGGATTGTAGTCCACAAAGCGACATCGATGAACGTCCATGGTGTGTTATGTCGTGCTGTGTTTCTCAACGTTGATATTCAAAAAAGATATTTTTTGGCTCGGGCAATATGCATATGCAGATTTTTTTAGAATAGCCTTTGTCATGTGACCTGGGTGGGGGTGAAATGGGTGGCTACTGAAGTATCGGAATAAGAAGGTGAGTAGATGGGAGTATTGAGGGAAGTGAGGGGAGTATCTCTGTGCTTTTTGTTTTGTTTTTAGGTGAATGTGGGGTGAGTTGCGTTTTATGGGGAATGTAGCCAGTAAATTTGATGTCTGTGAATGCCGTCCTGTAGAGCACAAAATTCTCAACAAAATGCACTCTTCGGATTTTCTATAGTGTGTTTTGTCGTTATTCTACACCACCCTCCTTCTCAGCTTCGTGATGTTGGATGTAAAGTTAGGTGGTGAACATGGGGTACGTCAACAGAACGCAATATGTGAGGTGGGAGGGTGGTTTTTGGCATGACGAACGATGAGGTGATTTTAGATGGATTACCACTTTAAAATTCGTTCTACCTCCTCTGTAAGTCGAGATATAGTGACGATTGTGGGTGAAGTAATATGTCAACTATAAGACAAAGTTGTAAGTAATAGCCTAGTAAAAGATCATGTCTATCAAACAGCATTCAGAAGTACCAAAATGAACTAAATAAATGCAATGATCAACTCCAGTAGTTCCAAAAAGCATTATGACATGCTTCAACTCTTTAATATTTGTTCGTAATTTCGTTTTTTTCCATTTCCCAGTTTTGATTACTAAGCCGTTTTACGATATTAACAGCACCATCTGTAGAGCGATGTAGTTAAGATATCAAGTCAAAATCAAGTAAATAGTGCTATAAGACCAACTGAAGCAGAAAAACAGTCAAAATTCTGCTACAACTCTTCTATATGTCTGGATGTAGACACTTCATTAGCCTAACTACTTTCTCAACTACACCACACAACACCAACTAATCCCCAAGTAAACAAACAGACCCTTAAATATTCGCCCAAAACACGAAAAAAACACACAAACCTCATAGAATGGCTTCTGCAGTCACACAAAATACAGAAACAAGCACATCCCCCAACCGACCTCCATTTTAAACACATTTATCTCACAACTCGTTTCCACCTCCCACCAAACCTTATCCGTTGCCTGGGCAACCGCCGTTGTTGACGCGTTCAAAATGTATACAATTAAACCACCCTTCCATCACCACACTACAACACAAACTACACACCATGACTACGGCGAAAAAAACCAGTGTTGGGATCAAGGCCAACAACCGGAATGAGGCCAAGTTGTACACGCTTCTTGGGCAGTATTTCCAGGAGGCTCAGAAGTCGCTAGTGGCTCAGAGAAAGATCATTGTTTCTCTACATCAACTTCACGAAGGAGCCGTTCAATGGAACATGGAGGAGCAGTTTACGCGCAAGTTTCTGTTGCTGGTGAACCGGATGCTCACGTGCAAGAAGGGCGACAAGTCAGCCGACAAGATTGTCGAGTTCATTGGATCTTATGTGCTTCGATTGCAGGAAGAAGACGAAGATCGAGATGACGAGGATGAGGACGATGAGGAGGAGGAAAGTACGGTAGCTTCTCGGTTCTGTGAGGCTCTGATCCGTCACGTGCTGAGAGGTACCCAGGCTAAAGACAGAAACGTGCGGTTTCGATGCTGTCATATTTTGTCGACTGTGATTAACTCCCTTAGTGACATTGACGACGATCTTTTTGAGGATCTGAGAGACTCCATGTTTGCAAGATCGTACGATAAAGACGCCAGTACCCGTCTGAAGGCTGTGCTGGCTCTGTGTCGAATTCAGTCGTCTGCTGATGAAGGACAAGAGGAGTCGGCTGATGAAAAACAGCTTCAGGAGCTGCTCCTAAGTCTGATTCAGAACGACCCTTCTGCTGACGTCAGACGGGCGATTCTGTTCAACCTCAAGGTCACCAAAAAGACCTTGCCTTACCTGCTTGAAAGAGCACGTGATACCAACAGCACTACCAGACGGTCAGTCTACGGACGAACCATGAAGAGTATCGGCGACTTTCGCATGCTCAAAATCACCATGCGCGAGAAACTGCTGCAGTGGGGTCTCAAAGATCGAGATAATGGAGTCGAACAGGCTGCTACTAAGATGCTGGTGACTCAGTGGCTGGAAACTTGCGATGGAAGTGTTCTGGAACTGCTACAGAGACTCGATGTGCTCAATTCGACTGTGGCCGAGACTGCCGTGGAGCTCATTTTTGACCAGAAGCCCCAGATGGTCTCCAGCCTGAGTTTCAAGGACTCGTGGGACTCGTTGACTCCCGAAACGGCGTTTTTGGCCCGAGTTTACGCCCAGTACTGTCAGAAGAAGGGCTACGACGATCTCGTGGACGCCCAGGTGCCTGAAGTGACGAAAATCGCCTTCTTCATCGAACGAGATCTCCAGAATCTGACTGTTGACGAGGAGGGGTACTCTGAACGGGAGTTTGTGCTTGAACAGCTGCTTCTTCTGGCTCAACAGCTGGACTTTGGTGATGAAATTGGAAGAAGAAAGATTGTCGATGTGCTGACTAATGCGTTGACCAACAAGGATCTCTCTGACACCCTCGTCTCTGCCGTCGTCAACGTGTTCCACAAACTGTGCACTCGAGAACGAGACTTCATCCAGGTGCTCGTTGAGATTGTGGTGGACATTGAGGACATTGCACGTGAGTCCGAGGACCCTGATAGGGTGCTTTCCACGACTCTACGGTGTTTGGCTATCACTCAGACTGTCCTTGAGCAGGTAGAAACGTCTCTCGAGTCCAACGTTGAACTGAGTGGTCTGCTTGACTCCCTTGTCCTTCCTTCAGTTCGGTCTCACGTGATCACCATTCGAGAGAGAGGATTACGATGTCTTGGTCTTCTATCCCTCCTGTCACGTGAACAGGCTTCTGATAATCTCATGGTTTTCGGTCACTGTGTTCACAAAGGTGAGGCTGAGTTCAAGGTCGAGGCTCTCAAGATCATGTCTGATATTCTCGTTCTTCATGGCCGTTCAGTTCTCGATCTTCCCGATAAAGTTGACTCGGAATCTGTCCACAGACTGTACTACCAGGCTCTCAAGAACGCTGATATTCCCGAACTGCAGGCTGTAGCTGCCGAGGGACTGTTCAAGCTGCTTCTCTGTGGAGTCTTCTCTTCGGCTGACCTACTGGCAGGTATTCTTCTCAATTACTTTGATCCCCAGAGTGCATCCAACGGCGCTCTCAAACAGGTGCTGTCCTTCTGTATCCCCGTCTATGCCTACTCACGTGACGAGAACCAGCAGGTGCTTGGCTCAGTGGCTATTCCTGCTATTGACAGAATTCTGCGTCACCTGGAGGACATTGACGACGATCCTCTGACTGGAGCTACCGAGATGATGCAGCAGGTGCTTGACTGGACAGATCCCCGACGAGTGGTTTCGATTACTAATCAGTCGTCGCACGAAACCAAGTCACGTGTGCACTACGATCTTGCTTTTGACATCATGTCGTATCTGAGCAGTTCGCATGAACGAGCTGAACATAAGGCTTACAGTTCTGCTCTGACCAAGCTGTATTTCCCTGATCTGACTGCAGATGAGCTGACTAAGCTCAAGAGTGCGACTGAGCGGTGTCGATTGGCCATTGACGGTATTGACGCTGTCTCCATGAACGCCTTTAACCGGTTTGTGGCTACCCTAGAGAAGTTGACTCCAGTTGAGGGTGACCAGGTGGAGAAGGAGAAGGAGGAGGAAGAAGACAATGGAGAGAACGTGGAGGCCGAAACTACGGTGCTCAGACACACTGTTCCGGAAGATGAGGATGCCTTGGAAGCTCCAGAGTACCCTGAAGATGAGAGTATTGGAAACGTGAGCTCGAATCGCTCTAGATCGTCTATTGGACGAGTCTCTATCGGAGGAAGTCCTCTTGGACGAGGACCTGTAAGCAGCACTCCTCTTCGTGCCTCCATTGGTCGATCTTCTCTTGGAGGAAGTCCTCTTACCAGAGCTGCTCTAGCCAGTCCTGTGAGCAGACGTCAGACCAGATTGTCTGCCGTGTCTGCTGTTTCCTACGATGAAACCGAAGACAGTGACGAAGAGGAGGAGGAGAGTGATGAGGATGAGAGTGAGGAGAGTGACGTTGAGATGGGAGAGTAGAGGAGAGGTGTATGTATTTTTATGTATTTATGGGTTAAGGATAAGAGTAGGTGTAGGTGGTGGTGGAGTAGAGGTAAGTCATCATTTTGAATACCGTACTGGTAGCCTTGTTGTAATTAGGTGTTTTGATAAACACAACGTGTCACAGTGTATTGAGTCAGTTTGGATAACCTAAGTGATTCGACACAAGACCCGTATCGTCTGAAGACACTCTGTAAAGAAGGTAAGTATATCAAATGAACATGACCACTAAATCTCATTGCTTAAGAGGTAGGGGATGTCATGAGTATGATTGATATATACCATAAGTGATGAGGTGATGGAGTAGTTGTAGAGAGTGTTTGAGTAAGTCATGATAACTTGAAACTAGTTGACAAGTCTTGAACCACACAACTGTATCACTTGAGTAAGATCAACATGAAAAGACTTGTATACACAAAAGGTGGTCACTATACCAAAGCAGAGCCAAGTGACCTAACACTCACCCACCTCTCTTTGTCCACCTCATTCACTTCCATACATTTATGATGCAGCCGAGGTACAATTACGAGAGCTTCGTGCAGACCCGGGAATATACGAGCAAAGACGATATTGGTATAGAAACGGAGCCCTGAGTTTGGGGAGTTCAGTGGTAGTCTTGGATTCTCGGTAGCTCTTATATTACGTCTTCAAACATGATAAGTCTGTATCCAAAGTACCGGCTTACTAATCAAACGTTTTTTTACCGGAAATAACGATGATCTGGCAATATACAGATAGGGATCAATGGCACTATCTACTTGTAGCACCACTCTCTGCACATCACAGCTTCATTCTTATCAGCTAGTTTTGACCCCTTTGGGCCTTTAACAGCCAGCCTAACTTACGTGATATGAAAGTCAACTTTCCTCGAGGGGAGGGGGCTTTAACTTGGCGATTTGTTGATGGATTTGGCTGAAATTTTGACAAAATACTTGCAGCGACCGCATCTATCTGCTGCCAAATTTTGAGCTCCACAGCTCCTCTATGGAACATTTTATACCTTCATAAAGTTCCACCCACTTAGCTAACTTTACGAGATAGTCCACACATAGCTTCTAACACCAGCCTAACGTCAAAACACGAACTGGTGAGACACGAAGTCTCTGCTCGGCGAAAATCGCACTAGAGCAGCCGCCACGTGACATTCGGCCCTTTTCTCTCAGCCCATGTTTGCTGCACTGTCTCGCTTAACAACTTTGTTTACCGTGGGAACTTTGACGGATATTCGTTTTAAGCCGGAATGGAGGGGGATGTCAGGTGGGTCTAATAGTAGGTCAATGTGGATAAGAGTTGTACCAAAATGATCCCCTGATTCTGCTGATTAATTCTATCTACTTTTCATCCATATCGCTCTTGTGGATCGTCTACAGTTGTCGTTTCCCTTTTTCGGATCGGAACCTTCACCTTTCCCGTGTGCCACACGCTCCTTTTCCCATCGCGACCATCGCAAAAAGGCGTATCTGGCCCGGGATGAGATATATACTTTTTCAGCTTTGTTTGGGCGTCTGACAAGTGAGTCTGATCTGGGTCTTAGGTTGTTAGGGGGATTTTAGCTCCGACGAAATGTGAAATTTCAGAAATGGACGAAATTTGAAAGAATTGACAAAAAATCTGAAAAATCAGGAAAAAGGAAATTAAAATCAACATAAATACCAGGGCGCCTCCAATCATCCAAAAGTGCTTTTTAATCAACTTTTACACCCCCCCCTCGTTTCCCACCTCAGACTTACCCCTGTTGAGATCCATACGACCAACACGAGAGTGTATTCGGGGGAGTCGTTCATACTCGACCGAAATGGGGTGAAAACGAAAACAAAAGCCATAGCCCTACTCAACCGCTCACTGCGATTAAAACGCACTATTAAGATCTCCTCTACGACCTCCAGTTATCAAGATATTTCGTATTCCCCCTCCTCCTCGCTCCCGTCGGTTAGAGTACGCCTTTTTCCATTCCCAAAACCTTATTCCGCTTTACCTCAGCCACCTTCCCAAACGGGACGTTACAACGCGACGGACACGAGATACTTAACTGTCCTGATCTGCCCTCCCTCATTCTCCCCAAACCACACATTCAACATGTCTTCCAACATCAAGCTGGCTCAGAAGGACTACAAGGGCGACAAGGAGTTTGCTGCCGCTCTGCACGGCAAGGAGGCCTACAAGAAGCAGGGTCTGGGAGCGGTCATGTCCAAGAACAAGGATGCCCAGGCTGCTGCCGTCGAGGGCTTTTTCCGAAACTGGGGCGACAAGGACCGGTCCAAGATTGCCGACGAGGACGAGCAGGGCCGAATCGAGGACTACGCCGGGCTCACCAAGCACTACTACAACCTGGTCACCGACTTTTACGAGTACGGCTGGGGTTCCTCCTTCCACTTCTCCCGGTACTACAAGGGCGAGGCTTTCCGACAGGCCACTGCTCGACATGAGCACTACCTGGCCTACAAGATGGGCATCCAGCCCGGCATGAAGGTGCTGGACGTCGGCTGTGGTGTTGGCGGACCTGCACGAGAGATTGCGCGGTTCACTGGTGCCACTATCGTTGGTCTCAACAACAACGACTACCAGGTTGAGCGGGGTACTCATTACTCTGAGGTTCAGGGCTTTGGCGAGCAGGTGACCTACGTCAAGGGCGACTTCATGCAGATGGACTTCCCCGACAACTCGTTTGACGCCGTGTACGCCATTGAGGCTACCGTCCATGCTCCCGTCCTGGAAGGTGTCTACTCCGAGATCTTCCGAGTGCTCAAGCCCGGCGGAGTCTTTGGAGTCTACGAGTGGGTCATGACCGACGAGTACGACGAGTCCAACCCCGAGCACCGAGACATTTGCTACGGTATCGAGAAGGGCGACGGTATTCCCAAAATGTACAAGCGGGAGGTTGCCGTCAAGGCCCTGGAGAATGTCGGCTTTGACATTGAGTACCAGGAGGATCTTGCCGCTGATGATGCCGAGGTGCCCTGGTACTACCCTCTGGCCGGCGAGTGGAAGTACGTGCAGTCTCTTAATGATATTGTCACGATTGGCCGAACCTCGCGTCTGGGCCGAATGGTGACCATGAACGTGATTGGCGCGCTGGAGAAGATTGGTCTGGCTCCCCAGGGCTCGCGTCAGGTGACCGAGGCGCTGGAGGACGCGGCTGTGAATTTGGTTGCGGGAGGAAAGAAGAAGCTGTTTACTCCCATGATGCTGTTTGTGTCGAGAAAGCCGGAGCAGAAGTGATATTTATAGGTAACGAACATTGAGCGGAGCGAAAATGAGAGTTGTAGAATCCAACGACCACCGAGCGTAGCGGAGGTGGGAGTTCACATAATAACGATCAGCGAGCGTAGCGAAGCTGGGAGTTCCAAACCACAATATGACGAACAACGAGCTTAGCGAGTTGTGAGTTAGAGTACTTGTAGAAGACACACATTGTATTAAGGTGGTGATGATTAGCTTCGTCAAGTTGGGAGTTGTAATAATTAAGGTGGAACATGAGCTCAAGAGCTTAGCGAGATGTGAGTGGAAGTAGCTACTGTAAAGTAGCTACGGAGTGCTTTTATATTTTAACGAGCAATGAACACATATGTAGCATATATGTGAGCAAATTACTGCACTTGCCGGACTAACAATGAGCTTGGTGAAGTGTGAGTAACATGCTCTGTAGCTGGTGATGGTTAGCTCTACTGTACAAGTAGTGAACTCACTTGGTATAGAGGGGGTCGAGTGTGGGATGATGATCTAGCTAATTGAGAGTAATTCCAGACTTTAATGACCATCAGAGTAGCAAATTGGGAGTTGAACTGTTGGTAACTATTGTTACGAGTTATGGAGTTATTACCATAGAAGTCACAGCACTAGTGACCCTACCGGGAGGTGTCGTGAATGACCTCAGCGAAAGGGTGAGCTTACAGTCATCCAGGATAACACCTTATCGAAATGAGGTTAGAACTAGACGATGAGCACTTGAAAGTGAATTACCCATTACCTATCAAGAGGTCACTTGGAATAATAGCTTGGAGACTCCCGATCACGACTTCCCTCGTGCAGAAGCTAATAGACGAATACGAGGGCAGTGGGTGATTTGGAGATGTCTTTCAAGTAGAGTCTGGAGGCTTAAAGTGGTTTTCTCTGATCACTCGAGAGCCCTGAATAAGAGCTTTTTAACACTGGTGCTTGAATTGAGAGCTGTTCTACAGAAGACTCTCGCTGATGACAACCATCGATTTTTGATCTATATCGAGTAACTCAAGGTCACCTCACTCTCTGATGTAAAAGCTCTAGAAACCAGTATTGTCTAAATCAGATGACAAATAGCTGCTGACATTCCAGAAGAGGTCTTCACCAATGGATGACGTCTAAGACTACACATAGTCCCAAATCATCACCACACACTCACTTCCTCTGATCCGAGTTAAGCATAGTGCTCTTATACCAGTGACTTGACTAGACATCCTACTTATAAGAGAAGTCTTGATTGATTGATAGAAGGGATCCGATTAAATCGCTTTGGTCATTGAATTAAACGATCTCACACTTGTTCCATGACTCCCCACCACCACTGATTAAGTTGAAGTTAGAATGGATCAGTCTTCAAGGTCCACGCGATGCATCTTTTACGTGACTGAGATGGGGGTGAAGTGGTAGCCTCTTGTAGTGTTACATCTCCAAAAAAGGCAAGTTTACAGAGGCGTTACGAGACGTGCTTATGTAAGCACCAAGCTGAGACGTCAAAACACTCCCAAGCTCAACCAATGCTTAAGCAAACAGACTCAACAATATCTACCCATTTAAAGACCAATAACACTATAGCTTAATAAGCACATCGTTTAACACTGTCTCAAACCACTTAGTAACCATTCTTCCCTTCTCTCTGTCTCACTTCCTCCCTCTATTTCTGCACTCCTCTCACCGTGCTTAATCAGCTCATCCGTTGCTGCCGTTACCGTTGTTGCCGTTAATGTCTTGGTCTTTGTATGCATGCATGTGGCTCTGCAGGAGTAAGGAGAGGAGACAGTAAGGGGGAGGGGGGTATGAAGACAGGGAAAGGAATGAGTGAGAATATAGGAAAGCTCTCAAAACTGCCAGTAACACCATAGTCTCCTATATATTCCCATTTCAGCAGTATATTTTCCTACCTCACCACCACCACCTCTAAACTCTACAGCCAATAGGGTACACGGATAGCACGGAACTTGTGGCAGTGACATAAAGGGGACTTTTGAAAGGGGGACCTGAAAGAGGGAGGAATATGACAAGAGATGATGACACGTCAGAGAAGGGGTAAATATATGGCTGAGTAATGAGCCACTACGATACTAAAAAACCTATCAGACAACGAAGACATCTCATAACCACTCCTTCTCTGACGATCATGTAACGTCTACAGTAGCTCATCTCTAACCCACCTTAGCTCCATCTCATTGGATGATCATAGTGATAAGCATAACACAGCTACAAGCAGATGACTTAGAAGACACCTTCAAATAGAGGAACACTCGATAACACCCACAACCACCACCTACATCACTCTCTATTCAAACATTAATATTGGTATAAATACATCCAATCCTAGAGGCGAGCATAGAGTCATGCTCCATCTCCCTCCCAACTCATCTGGTGGTATCTGTGAACCATGAAACGACCTGTAGCTGACCTTCTAATACAGGACTTGGTTCACCTTTGAGACCTGTACCTCCACTTGAAGACTTCTAGTTCACCAGAATGAAACAAGTCTTATCGTTCACCTGTAACCAAAAACGCTCCTCTCGCTTACACTTTCACTCGCTCACTTCACTCACTCACTTCACTCGCGATGCTCGTAGAAGTGAGCTCGTAGAAGTGCTCGTAGAAGCGTAAGGCTCGTCGCTTATCCCAACACTGGAATATCCTTCTCCGTAAACCCATGGTACGCCATCATCTCCTGATACACCTGCGTATACCACTCCAACACTTTCGTCTCCGCACACGTGGTTCTGCACCAGTTCTTCTTCCCCGGCTTGGGCTTTCGTGTCGTAAAGTGAACCAACACAGCCTCGTCCCACAGCTGGTCCCACGCCTCTCTGTGGTAATGGTACATTACCAGGTTGAAGTTGTACTTGTAGGGCAGGCCGTAGTACCGGAACTGGTAATAATTGTTCAACAGCGCCTGGTCCGCATCGTTAGGAGAATGCATTTTGGGGTCACTCACGGCCTTGACCAGCGCCCGGAACTCCTCCATATTCGGCTTGAACGAAATCACGCCCGAGTTGAACTTGTTGTCGGTCAACTTGTCCCACCAGACGTCGGGAGCGGCAGCCAGAGTGTCTCCTGGCATCAACAGCAGCTCCTTGAGAGCTCCCTTGCAGAGCACGTCAGCGTCAATGAAGATGACCTTTTCGTACTGCGTCCACGACCACAAATGCAGCTTGTTGAGGTTGTGTTTGTGCCACGGTCGGATCTGGTTGATATCCACGCCGTCAAAGTCAATCCCTTCAGCCTCCTGCACCTTCCAGCCCACCTTTTCCAAATTGGTAATGTTCTGGGCCGTGACTCCATCGTCACCGTTCACCTGAGCTCGCACAAGAAGCACCAGGTCAGCGTCCAGAGCTCTGAGATCGTTGTACTTTTGAATCGAGTACCCGAGGTTCATAGCCAGACCGGTAAACGACGCCGTTTGAACAGACGAAGTAATGGCAAACCGGCGGTTCTTTCGAGCCCCAGCAATCTCATGCAACTGCTGCAACACCTCCTCACTGTCATGGACCTTGAACGCAAACTTGGCCTTCAATCGGTTGGGGATATAGGCGTTGATACTGGACTTGACCACGTTGACGGTGGACTTGGACTGAGGTGTGGGATTCGAAGGATGCGAGCCCGTGAACACAAACAGAAGAAACAGCGAGACCGTAGCCACGGCCATCGCCAGCCGAATGAGAGGTCGCATGGTGTGTAATGCTGTGTTGTAAAAGATGGTTACACAAACAGATGGTCACCCAAAAGTGTTAAAAATATCGAAACACATTAAGGTTCATATAGCTTAATCTTAAACGCGCCAGTGGAGATGAAGGGGGTAATTATACCAGGTGGGGGGTGGTAGTGACATGACCGAGGTGGTCATAACGACATAGTCCATGTCATGGACATAACATTGTCGATGTCGTCACCACATTACCACTGTAGTCACTGTAGTCACCACGCAACCTCCCCAATCCGTACTCATGCATACGGCTGAAAGAATGGATAGATGATGTGCCTAAGAACTAACGATAGGCGTTAGTGTATACCAGACGTACACTCATAAATCTTGCAATGACCTTCAATTTGGGTCACATGACCACAATTTCCTTACCCACCACAACCCCACATTGTTTACAATGCAATGATCTACACGATACAGGTACAAGGTCTGATTAGTCAGCCAAAGTACAAATTAGGAATATCCTAACCCTACCATGACATCATGCCAAGCCGCGGCTAGGGTATTACATAAGCGCCCGCGGCTAAATATTACGTAATCAGCGAGTGGCGGTGGCAAACAAAATACGACGGTGTGAGACTCAATCAGACCAGTGGGAGGCTCAGATTTCGTAACTTTTCTCTTTTCCTCGGATTTCGTCCTCCCGAATATTTCCTTCACGTGACTTTTCCCCAGAATTAGCGCCTGGAAACCTTAATCTCCCTCCCTCCCAGCTAGGGTTACGCCCTAAGCACGTGACCTTAACCCGATTAGATCCTCCCAACAGTCACACACGTGATCGCGTCTGCACCCTGGGTCCCAATTAGGCAACCCACGTTGGGAGCGGTTCTGCTATCTGAAATTTGCTTCCGTTTTCCATCTCGACAGTTAGCAGGAATCATCGACAACAAGTGAGTATTGATATGGGATATGGCGAAGGAGAGAAGACGAATCTGAAAACCACGACATGAGTAAAGTGGTTGCGACACTCCAGATGTGGTCACGACATTCAACTTGTAACCCACGACATTCGACTTGTGATACCACGACATGGGCAATGTCATTTGCCACCGAAGCAAACGAAACGACACAAACACAATAGCGACACAGAACGACCAAACGACAACAAAACTCGTCACAGGCTCAGATTCGTGAATCGCCAATACTTGTGCTTGTTCTTAGTACTAACCCAGTGCAAATCTTTGTCAAGACCCTTACTGGCAAGACCATCACCCTCGAGGTGGAGTCTTCCGACACCATTGACAACGTCAAGTCCAAGATCCAGGACAAGGAGGGCATTCCCCCGGACCAGCAGCGACTGATTTTCGCCGGCAAGCAGCTCGAGGACGGCCGAACTCTTTCTGACTACAACATCCAGAAGGAGTCCACTCTGCACCTTGTCCTGCGACTCCGAGGAGGTATCATCGAGCCCTCTCTCAAGGCTCTGGCCTCCAAGTACAACTGCGAGAAGGCCATCTGCCGAAAGTGCTACGCCCGACTTCCCCCTCGAGCCACCAACTGCCGAAAGAAGAAGTGCGGACACACCAACCAGCTCCGACCCAAGAAGAAGCTCAAGTAAACTATTCGCATGTATGGTATATGTATAAAAATGAATCGATTGGAGATACAAGAGAGAGCGAGTGACGTAGCCGTAGGCGCAGTCACGAGCGAACGGACCCATTAGAGAACTTGCCGAAGGCAAGTGAACGGCAAACATACCCAGTGTAGACACAAATAGAGAACTTCGAAGAAGTGAACGGCAACACGAGTGTAGAGACACAAACAGAGAACTTGCTGAAAGCAAGTGAGCGGTAAAATGAATATAGACAGTCCTGTCTGTGAACTGCTGAGGCAGTGAGCGGTATTTTGAAGAGCAATCTATTTTCTATAGGCACTATTGGTTTTATTAATGCTGGTGTGTTGAGTGACTTGATCAAGCTATAGGTTACTCTGTCTCATATGCTAACGAGAAGTGGTGTTACTGTAGCTATAACTACTTAAAAGTAGTGAGTACACCAAAGGCAGCTGACCGGCGTTTCATGATGATACTCTCACCTCTTGCTTCAGGCACCTGTCTTCTTCAGTCTTGATAGTTCCTGGGTAACATACTCAGTGTAGACACAAACAGAACTTCGAAAAATTGAACGGCAATATTTCATGTAGGGACTATTAGCGAACTGCCGAAGGAAGTGAGCGTTTTTTTGGAGTAGGCAGCAATCTATTTCTATAGCCAGTCTTAGTAATGATGTTCTGTTGAGCCCTTGGTCTGGCTAGCTATAGGTTAACGTCTGTCATAGGCTAACGATATGAAGGGTGCACAAGAAGAGAACTGCCGCAGGATAGTGAGCAGTTTCATTTTGTAGCAATCTTGTATGTCGCTACAAGTACAACACGAGTACTTGTACTTGATCTGCTTCCTTACCTTAGTTCGTAGTCTTCGGTCCTATGAATGCCTTGTCCAACCTATGAGGTACCGGTTGGTAGAGGCAATGACTTGTATCCGTAGTTACTGTAGGTGAAGGGATGCCCTGCTTGCAAACGAACGGCAAAACTTCTTCAACAGTCCTGTCAGTGAACTGCCGTAGGCAAGTGAGCGAAAAAAAGCCAGTAGTCAGCAATCTATGGTCAGCCTGAAGCAGTCTTAGTAATGCTGTTGTGTTGGGGTCCTTGGTCTAGCTATAGGATACTCTGTCTCATAGGCAAACAAGAAGAGGTGCTATAGTACTTGTACGGATACGAGTAAACATAGGAGAATGCGGAAGGCAAGAGAGCGGTATTTCCGAAGTGCAGGAGCAATCTATTCTCTATAGGCATTAGTTAGTCTTAGTAAGGATGTCCTGTTGAGGTCTTAGTCTAGCTATAGCTAGGTTATCTTCCGTCATAGGCTAAATAGATGAAGGGACGATTTTGCTACAATAGCGACTAGCAAGTGAGCGGCATTTGTTCGGTAGGAATCAAAATCAGACTGGTATCTGGGGCTTTCTTCTTAGTAATTTTGGAAGGTGCCTCAACTAACCCATGAAGCACCTCGAGTCATGGTCAGTGAAGAGAAGGATGCTGTAACTAGTGCGAGTGAGCAGTTTCCGTGAAGTACGGAAGCAATGTATGGTCAGCCGGAAGCAGAGTGCTGTTCTGTTGAGGGTCAGGCTATAGCTAATTGGCTGTGTGTCACAGGCCTACGAGAAGGGGTGATATAGAATACTGGAATAGCTACAAGTAGCTAGTAGGAGGCTGAAGAAAAGTGAGCGGTATATGGCTTTAGCAACCCCTCCTCCTTCCACTGATATCCAATGACAATGCTGCTGCTGGATGCCTTGATCAAGCATAGGCCACAGCTGGTAGTGCCAGTTTCTCTTGTCGTGGCAAGAGATCAGGGCTACTATTGAGCTATCCATAATTGCCATTTTGAGACCTTTAGTTGGCTTGTATCTGTCTTGGTGCCTCAGCAATCGCAGTAAGGTGTTGGGGACTCCTGTAGACTAAACTGAAGGAGCACTTCGTCCTGTAGATATACAGTGAATTGCAGTGGAATATGAGCTGTAGTATTACAGTAGAGCTGTTGGTTTGCCACCGATATCATGGTGATTCGGTCACAACACTTCCACGTAGTTCGGTGACCCACAGAGATGTGCTGTGAGCTGTCGACATGAGGGAAAGATGTATTACTACAGTGGCTACGGCAATGTCTTCACTGAAGAGATGGTAGCAGTATTTTGAAGTCAAAAACCGGTACTTGTAGTTATTTGCCACTGGCAGGCCCAGTTACATGTCCTGGTGCTCTCTATGTGGGCTTAGTCATCCTGTGTCTTCAGTGTTGGAGAAGGAATGAACAGCTCTATGACGATGAGGACAACGATCATAACGAGCAGTCACAATATGAAAAGTCACAAAAACTGGTAACTAGTGAATGATCTCGCCACTGGCAGACTAAATGGTCATTATCTCTTCTCCACCATGAACTGTGGAGGACTCGAATTGACGTCAGGTGCTAGAGCTCAGTCCCAGGTCAGCTTGACCCTGACAGAATTCCAAATTGTTATTCTACGAGATGTAATGTCGGTTGTCAATCATCTACTCCGTAAGCCGAAGCATCTATCTCTTATTGTACGTTGGTATCCCCATCATCCATGACCCAGAGGTCACCTATTCAGTCTTTCTTCTTAGCCACTATATTGAAGTGGAGACTTCTAATGACAGAGTGGAACTCCATGGAACTCTCCACTGTAGCAAATTGTTCAAAATGCTGCCTTCATTTGCCACCTTGAACGACCTCATGAGTGATTTGCAGTACCAAAGCCTAGATGAGCCTCGAGCCACAAGTCATACAGAGGAGAAGAGATGGAGACACAGAGACTTAAGCAAAAGAAATAACCGAACCTCTCAAATACTAGTCAACAACTAATCTTTATTTTGCCACACTTGTTATCTCTTCTTATCGTCAGTCCATCTCGTGGATTATGCATAGATCATCACTATAGAAAGAAGGCTTCAAAAGAATCAATAAGCAGAATATACTGTAAGTCTCAAGAGCTACCAATCAACCTGTATCTCAGCTGTTCAACTTGCTCACAATATTCCATTCCAGAAAGACACCCAACACTTGGCATGTCACTGGTATCGTAGAGCTCCAGAAGAACCTCCCATAATACCTGCCACAATGACGCTACAACGGCCAAAAGTTGACCATTCGAATCCTCTCATCTCGAGCAGTCATTTGGTACTACTCGCAAAGCTATTTGATGCTTCCCCACATAGTCGTTGTATTAGAGTAGGGACTCTCCACATTAATTGATTCGCCTGAGATGGAAGATGCACACTGATATTGAACTCACAAGAACAAAGTAGTTGTCAGCTGACTATATAAAGGCATTCGTTTCTGTGCTGCTTTGATCCCTTTGCTTATAAAAATCTCTTGTCACCCAGATCAGCTTCAACACCACCTTGAAGCAGCCCCATAATCGTTTCTGCAATGGAGATACTCTCTCTTCACCTCTAGACTAATATCTTGCTTCCACACATCACAGTTGAGTACATACCCGTACTTGTACTGTACTGGTAGTCTTACAGTTCATTCCATCAACTCTACACTTCATCTCCACTTACACCCCTCCTAGTCAGTCTATAAATAATGCATTATAAATATTAATAGTCCCTTAATTAGGACATGCTTTTTCCTCCACATTACACCATAATCCCTCTTCCTCCTCACTTCTCTCAAATATCCCTGTTAGGAGTCCTAGCAGGCTCCACAAACGCTTTTGTAGGACAAAACTTGACCAGCGTCTCGTGTAGAGCCGATCTCCTGATTGGTTTCGACAGGAATCCCGACATGCCTGCTTCCTTGCATGACTTTGCGTTTTCGTCGTCGTTGAACGCAGTCAGAGCCACAATCGGATGTGTGTATCCTAGCTCGTTCCTGATAAACCGCGTGGCCTGAATTCCGTCCATCTTTGGCATCTGCACGTCCATGAACACGAGATCGAACGGTTTTGCCTGCTCCATGGCCTCTCGTACCTTGGCTACAGCCTGTTCTCCATCGTTGGCCAGAACAATATGGGGAATGTCTTCCAGCTTGAGCATTCGACGAATCACCTGCTGGTTGACGATATTATCCTCGGCCACGAGAATTCGAGCCCGCTCTTCAACAGGAAGCGCAAAGTAGGACGATTCCGATTTAGGAGGGAGCTTCTTAGGCGTAGCAATGGCAGGAACTGTAGGAGGACCCACGACAGATACTGAGGGAACAGACTCGTGAGCCGTTTCATAACTGACCGTCCGCGAAGCCTGCTTGCCCTCTCCATCCTCGTCATCGTCGTCTTCATCGTCATCGTCATCGTCAGACGAAAACGACACCAACTCGGCCCGCCGCATGGCTGTACCTCCGTAAGTAAACGCAGAAGGCGAGTACCGAGGCTTGTCTGGATGCACGACACC
The DNA here is from genome assembly GCA_001600195.1 of Yarrowia keelungensis. Lineage (NCBI taxonomy): Eukaryota > Fungi > Ascomycota > Dipodascomycetes > Dipodascales > Yarrowia > Yarrowia keelungensis. The sequence continues at coordinate 105,603 of BCJD01000004.1, read as the reverse complement.
TAGCGGACTCTGTCCCGACGACCCAGAACCCGAGCCTCCTCCTCCACTGGAAGACGAGTACGCATCTTCTTTGCCAATGACACCCATCTGTTTGAGCGGGATTTGAACGGTAAAGGTTGAGCCTTCTCCTACTTTCGACTTCAGAGTCATATGACCACCCATCATAGCCGTCAGCTGTTTGCAGATAGACAATCCGAGTCCTGTTCCTCCATGAGTTCGACTCAGAGCCTGTTCTCCTTGCACAAACAGCTCAAAGACTCGTTCCTGCAGATGCTCAGCGATACCAGGACCGTTATCCTCGACCTCAAACTCCATAACCAGCGTTCGTGGCTGCTCAAAACGCACAGACTGACCCTTTGGAGCAGCTCTCAGACCGCCAGAAGAGCCAGACTGAGAGCATCCAGGACGTTCCTCAGAGGGAGTGGTGCTGCTCTGAGGCGTGTATGAGACCATAGGAGTAGCCACCGAGTTTGCAGACGTTGGAAAAACGGTATGCACTTCGTCAACAGTAGCCAAGGGAGTATGAGGCTCGCTTTTCGTGTTGTTGTCGTTGGGCATTCGGAAATACGAAATCGGCGACTCTGTGAACATTTCGCCAGAGTTGAGATCGAGCACCATCTTCTCTTGGGGTGGCTGCTCCTCTTTGACGACAAGACGCTCGTTTCCAGTGTTGGCAGTGGCTCCAGGGTCGAATTCTCCGTACGATTTGATCCGTAGTTCGACCAAGCCTCCTTCGGGGGTGAACTTGAGGGAGTTTGAAATCAGGTTGATCATGACCTGAAGCATTCGATTGGAGTCACCCAGGAAGACGTAGTTGGACACCTCAGGAGGCTCAACAGTCACTGTCAGTCTCACCCCATGATCTCTTGCCTGTTTGACGAAAATGGCCGAAATCTGGGAAAGAATCTCGTGGAAGACAAACTCTCGCTCATCAAGAACCATACGGCCAACCTGGGACTTGGAAAAGGTCAGCAAATCAGTCAGCAAATGAAGAAGCAATTCTCCAGACTTGAAAATCACCTTGAGACTCTTGCCAATTTTCTTGGCGTCCTTTTCAGACAAGGAAACCGACGTCATTCCAAGAATACCGTTCAGCGGAGTTCTCAACTCGTGCGTGATATTCGCGATAAACAGCGTCTTTGCCTCGTTTGCACTCTCTGCCTGAACACGAGCAGCTTCCAGTTCCAGCGTTCTCTGAGCCACTCTCTGCTCCATGATCGAGTACTGTTTGTGCAACTCCTCGGTCATGGTGTTGAACGTCTGAGTCAGCTCCGTCAGCTCATCTTCAATCACCACGGGATGAATCTCAATGTACCCTTCATGTCCATCGAGATCCAGAGCCTCAGCCGTGAACCGAGTCATACCCATGGTTCTCAGAATCTTCATGCCAAACTTGCGAGTATGTTTCCACCACGTTTTCTTCTTGGACACGGTTTGAACGGATGGATCCTCCAGGTCAAACTGTCCAGATCCAGAATCACCGTTGGAAGTCACTGGCGAGTTTTCTGGAGGGTTAGGAGACGTGCCATCATCCTTCTCAATCGTTCTGTACTTGTAAGCCGTGTGTTCTGTGGCCTTTTGAAGTCGAATGATCGGTCTGACGACATATGCAGCAATGGGGAAAGTGAGAATCACCGTCAAGAAAGCCAAACCAATAGCTGCTCCAATGACAATGTTTTTAAGCCGGTTGATAGACGCATAAACATCCTTCTGAGGTTCTTCGACGATAACAGCCCAAGAAGCGAACAACAAATCAACAGGAGCATACCCGGCTGAAATCTTCTCGTCAATCATATTCTTGGTCATCATATTGTTGGGAATCGTGGCTGAAAGCGCCTTGGCAGCTGGAGGGTACAGATTGTCCGTGTACGCCTTTTGATCCGTCTGAGCGGTACTCAGATAAGGAGCGACAATGTACCTGAAATAGGACGTTTCTGGGGTCGTTTTATTCACGTTTCCTGGAATAATTCCGTCTGCTGAATCCAAGGGAGAAGGAGTCAGAGGATGTCTTTGTCCTCCGTCAGATATCTCGTCTCCATCCTCTGTTCCCTTTGGACTCTGTCTTTTCTCAAGATGTCTTCTTTTCCTAGCTCTATCCACCTCTTCTCTCTTTGGAGCTTCCGATACCAGCGTCATGCCTGTTCTATGTAAATCCTGAGCCGTAACTGCTTCCACCAACACCACAGTTCCCTCCCTTTCCACCTGTGACGTGTTGTCGCTTTTGGACACGTCCATGACGGTATTTGCCGAGCACGACACCGTCAAATACCCCGCCAAACTCCGCTGATCAACCAGCACAGACATGTTCACATAAATAGGGACTGTGAACGACATAACCGGATTCATGTTGCTGGGGTACCGGGAAAAGTGTCTAGGCCCTCCGATCAGTGCTCCATGCTCGACCAGCGACTCGGGCACGTCTGAGGCTCCTCGTAGTGGGAATATATCTGCAAACTCGCTGAGGTTCGGAGCAGCTCCAGAATAAAAGGTATCTCCTGAAATGAGTTCTGCACCGGGTAAATCGTACTGAACCTGTCCGCCCATATCCAGCACCGTGCTCAGACTGCGGTCGTAGATCTCCATCTGGAAAAACGTGCTTGACGAGTCCAGGGAAGACTGCATCAGTGTCCTGGTAGCTGCCCAGTTGGCGTCTGTGTTGTTTCCTGCCTTGGCTCGAGCCATAGCCACCTGTAACTCGTCGCGGTTGGCTAGAGCTTGCACTTGGTAGTAAATCGCCATCACGGACTGCACGAGTTGAGCCGCTTTGAGCATGCTGACGATTTTGATTCGCTCCTGGCGCAGCTCCAGCACCGAGTTTGTGTACTTGACGCCCGTGACGATGGCCAGAATGAGCAGCGACAGCGTGATCACCACGATGACCAGCACGATCATCTGCGTGCGGATCCCGATTTTTATTTGGCGCATGGCAACAAAAACTTGTAGTGTGTATGCTGTTGAAGTGGTGATGTTCGGGGTCTGATGTTCGAAAATATTAGGTTGGGGAGGGAAAAGGAAAATAAAATAAAAAATTCAAGGAAAATCGGGAAAAGTATCGGAAAAGGCGGATTTTGCTGGCGACAACTTTTCAGTCACTTCCCTGCTTTCACCTTTTCTCCACCCCTCTTCCTTCACCCTCAAATTTCTTCCTCCTCTATCCGCTGTATGCACGGAATCTTAGTAGTAAAGTTAATATAGTCTGAATCTATACAAGGGTATAGCACTATACGTTATTAAGGGGACTACTTTTGTATGGACTGATACTATAGGCCACACTAGCCTTAGTCATCCTTAGATATCCGTACCGCCAACGTCCAATACTGCTACAGCCAACACCACAACTCAGTTTTGCCGCATGGCTGCCATCTCTAATGGCTCAAACTATACAGTGTGATGGGGGAGTAGAAAGAGATTATATAAAAGGGGGAATAAAGTGAAAAAAACAACATTTCTTAGTAAGCCGAATACAGCCTTTCTGACAATCTACCTCTTTATCTCGTCAGAATTGACATCATTGTCTGATTCTCCTCTTCGTCTGATCGTCACCCCATCTTCGCTTGCGTAAACTCTGAACTTTTTCAACTTTTTTGCATCGTCTGCGAAAGACGACAACCGTTATATATGCGTCTGTCGAGCACTATCCGTAGCAAAGATCGTCCGAGGGTGCAGGCGAGGGGGGGCAATATTGCTTAGTAAGCGCTTTAGGGGGATAATTTGTGAGCAATTTTCTTACTGTAAGTTCTCAGCCAGCCGCTCAACAGACTTATGGTAGCGGGCTGTGTTTGAGGGGTTGAGTTAATTTGGGGTGGTATTGAGTGTAATGTGGGGGGAGAATATTTGTGGAAAATCGGGGAAAATCGGAATAAATTGGAAAAATTCATATTCATCAATTTTGACCGTGTTTACATCTGACTAATTGTTTTCCATACCCCCTCTTCCGTCACACGTCATTCCAAAGCGCATCTGCTGACATCTCATCGGCTTAAAGTTAGCGAATACTGACTGAGATGGGAATATGGGGTGTTGGAGTGAAACAAGGGGCAAATGAAGGAGTTATTGCATGAGAGGATCAAATAGTCTAGAAAATGTTCTCTAGATTTTTTACGCAATTTTTTTTATTTTTTTTCATATTTATTTCCATTATTCCCACGTTTTTGGCTCGTATTCACGGCGCTATACTTCCATTCCATTTGAGACGTTTTGAGACATGTCAACCTAAAAATAGTCCACCAGTGAGAAATGAGAGGCGTTCAATAATCAAATACCAAGCATTTGAGGTGGTAAAAAGCACATTTCTAGGGTGTCTGAGCCTCCGCAAACAAATCTCTCCATACAAAGTATCTCTCAAAACGCCTCAATCGCCCACCAATCAAGTCCATGACGTCATGCCAAACCTTGTAAAATACGCGAGAGTGTAAGACATGCGGTTCTTGCTACTCCTCGAGGAAGAGGGCTATGAACAAGAGGAGAGTCTCAGATTGATGGAAACGGTTGTGGTAGCAGATCATCTCATATAAAGTCTTTTGTGGGGTGTCTGTGCCGTTCACAAAATGGAGTCTTGTGAAACATGTGAAAAGTCTATATACACTCTATTGAGGTTGTGCAAAAGGGTAGTATGTGAAAACAATAGATGTCTTCAAAAAACGCATTTTTCGAGATATCGCTGTGAGATTTTGACTGTCACTATTGGGAGTCCTTTTCTACACCCGTTTGAAATATCTAAACTCTAGGACGTCTACTGACCTGTATTTTTTACTCTCTGTGAGAACCCCAATCAAAGCATAGACAGCACTCTAGACCTTTCTGCAAGCCCTTTACAAACAAAACAACCACATCAGCGTGTTACAATGTCTCTATTTACCCCTTCTACATTGTTTCAAAACCACAGTTCTGCCCTCCATATCTCACACCACTCAACCCTGACTAACCCTGGCTACCTAACTTACAATCTTAACACTTTACACACTACAAGTACTTCTACAGTTCTTTTGTTCTCATCTATAAATGCATTAATGACTATCCTACTTATCAATTCCTGGGGAGATGCAAAAAGATACACTGGTCGCCTCTAGAGCAGGCCTTGTCAGTGTTGAAGAAACGACAGGGCTGCGAGTACCGGTTGGCCGGCAGCTTGTCCCATGCTCGGGCAATCTCCGGCCTCACGTCCCGCTTGCGCATCTCGGCCACGCTTCCCTGGCTTTGACGGTCGTTGTATCTATCATTGTACCGCTGCGGGGGTTGTTGTTGCTGTTGCTGCTGTTGCTGCTGTTGCTGTTGTTGCATCTGAGCTAGGGCTTGCACAAACGCCATGGGGTCCACACCAGGAGGAAGACCGGGAATGGGAGGCATGGCGGGCGGTGTCGCTGTAGACGACGGGTTGGCAGCGGCCTGGAGAGCAGGGATGAGGTTCTGCAGGCCAGGAAGAGCAGCCAGAGCAGCCAGCGGGTTGGCAGCAGCTGCAGGGGGAGGAGGAGGAGGAGGCGTAGACTGGTCCTGAGAAGACGCGCTGACCGAGGCAAATCCAGGGAGTTTGGAGATGTCAAACGCAGGCACCTCAGAAGCTTCGGGTTTCTTTTCGGGAGCAGATTCGCCCACAAAGACGGTATCGTAGGCCTCACACACGTTTTCGTCGGTAGGATCGCCCTTGAACGACACCTTGGGCACGACTCTGTAAGCGCCAGACATGATTCCCAGCATCTTCTTGGTTCGTTCAGCGACAACCATCTCCTTGGGTTCAGTCAGCAGCGAATCGGGAAGATCCAGAGGGTTCTGAGACGCTTCAGAGGGCTCGGCAGGACTATCGGGAATATCATCGTCAGGCCCATACACTGTAGCCAGCGAAGTCTTGTTCTTCTGGGCCATAACCTCGGCCTCAGACGACTCGACTTCTCCGGATCCTCCTCTCTTTGGAGGATTCGGCTCAATGTCGTCCTTCACGCCGTCAAACGTCATCTTTTCCGGCTCGTACCACTCCTGCTGCTCGTCCTCCACGGCGTCAAAGTCAATGTCCACCTCGCTATTGTTGCCAATGAGACCCCGACCTTCCTCCTTGTCCATATCTCTATACGAGGACAGGTGGTGGTTGCGGTTCTCGTCTTTTTCCGACTCAAAGTATCGCACGTCGACCAGCGTCTCTTCCGGTCGCCACGACACCTTCTTTTTCACCTTTTGTTTCTTGGCTTCCACGGGAGCTCCTGAAGCTGCAGGAGACGCTCGTTTGGTAGGGACTCGCAAAATGTTGGCCATGACATCGTTGAAAGCCGATGGAGGCGGTTTGACCTCGGGTTTTTTGGCCTCCGGTTTCTTAGCTTCCGGTTTCTTCTCTTCCGGCTTAACTTCAGACTTCTTCTTGTCCTCCACTTTGGCCTCCTTCTTTTCGACTTCCGGTTTCGACAGAGACTTGAAGAAAGAACCAGCAGCGGGTTTGGCGACCGGTTTCGCAGCCGGTTTCGTCACCTTACCGCTCTTGGCCTTGGCAGCCGCAATAGCTGCAGTCACAGCTGACGCAGAAGAAGCAGGACCAGAGGGCTTCTCAGATACAGCTACGGGAGAAGCCGACGAGGTGTCGTCCGCCTTGACGGTCTGGGCCGCCTGATCCAGGACCTTGTTGGACTTTGCCTTGACGGAATCACTGCCGAGTTTGATGAGTTTCTTGAGCACCTTGTCAAACTTGAACTGCAGCAGCGTATCGTGGGACAGACGCATGACCACCAGAAAATCCAGAGCATGGGTGCACTCTTCAATGAACCGTTTGTTGACGTTGAAGACCATCCATGCTCGTAGACGCACCACAAAGTTCTGGTACCGTCGCATAGCCCGCCAAAAGTCGTGGAACGTGTCTTTGTCGCCCTCAAACGCCTTGAAGCAGTTGGACAGACACAGAGCCATGAGATCAGGCTGAGATTTGCCCCATTCGGTCTCAGGGACTGAGAGAAGCAGTCTGCAGGCTGAGTAGGCCACTCTGTTGGGCGAGTCCTTCTGGTCCACGAGCTGTGTGAAAGTCTCACGAATAATGTCAGCTACGGCTGGATTAGACGCGACCTTTTCCAGAATAGAAAAATCGCCCTCGGGCATCTCAGTAGGTGTAGGAGAGCGCTTTTTAAGACTCACCTGGGCAGTCACAGCTCCAGCAGCCTGAGCAGTAGGTGAAAGGACCTTCTTGGGCGGAGCTTTAGGAGCAGCCTTGGGTTTAGGAGCAGGTTTGGCAGCCTTGGGGGTGGGCTGTTTCTTCTGCTGGACGGGAATCTGGACCTGGGGCTGGTTCTGGGCCTGTTGCTGGTGCTGTCTGAGAGCAGGAATTCGAGCTACAGGGTAGTATCCGAGTCCGGGAACAAAGTGGTACTCTTCTCCGTTGATGAATTTCGGAGGGGGTCCAGCAGGAGGAGGTTGTTGAACCGTCTGAACTTGAGGAGACTGGCTCTGATGCTGAACCTGGGGAGATTGAACATGAGGAGATTGACCGTGGTTTTGGACCTGCTGCTGCTCAGGAATAGGACTAGCGGTATGGGATACAGGAGAGGTACTTTGGGCCTGAGGAGAGGCACTTTGGCCTTGACCTTGGACTTGGGTCTGAGCCTGAGACTCGTACTCCTGGCCAAACTGACCGTACTGGTGCATGGACTGATGCTGGTGGAACTGGGGGTCGAGGAACTGGTTGTGACCTTGAACCTGGTGACCTTGAGGTTGGTTTTGGACCTGATGACCCATATTCCCCTGGTTCATATTCTGGTTATGTCCATTCTGATGACCCTGGTTCATATTCATATTCTGTCCTTGAACACCCTCCATCCACGAGTAGTCCTGCGAAGGGTCGTTATACACCTCCTGCTGGAACTGGGGCGCGAAGGCCTCCTGGCCAGGGTTATATGGGAGACCGGGGTTGTCTCCGTTTACGTTAAAAGAGTCGCCTTTATCTGGGTTAGAAGACGACGACACTGAGCTCGCACGAGCGCGTGAACTGGAAGCTGGCAAAGAAGCGCCAGTAGACTCACCGTAGAAAAACTGGGAGGGCGCCACGTTATTGAAATCGTACTGTTGCGGTGGCGGGCCCATTTCCGATGAATAATATTGTTCAGTCATGCTGAACAGAACGGTCCGATAACACGACCAGCTAAGGCTAACTGCTCAAGAACTGCTCAAGAACTGCTCAAATCTTCACACTTAGACTCTGAGAGACCCGACTTGTCAGCTCTAACTTGTCCAGTTGCGTCAGCTTCACCTCTCACAGCTATATATAATGCTGGTGCCGGTGTATTTGGTTTTTGTGTACTGGGGCGTGGTCAAACACAAAGAGGAAACAAGGGAGGTTTGCTCAGAAAAAATCCAATCTCGCAATACCTAATGCCTGCGCGTCTACCAGCAGTATTCACGAATATAGTAGGTAGGACCGTTGTTGTGGTTATTGGGGGTGAGTATTGGAGTAGTAGTAGAGTATTGTGAGAGTACGAAGAAGAGGGGGGGTGGGCTTACTGTCCTATTATCATCATCAAAATAAGGTTTTGTAGGGTAACTCTCCATATTCCATGCTAACCAGGGACTCAGAAAAATGGCATGCATTAGGAAGGAGTAAAAAAGGGAAAAAGGAGACAGGTGGGTCACGTGGTCATGAGGTCAGGTGGGGGTCAAATTTAATCGTTTACTTCCCTCATAAGAGCACCACGTCATTCCTCATTCCAATTAACTCTACATTTGACGAGTAGGTTCTGATCACGCGTAGCACAGATTAGGAGCAAAACTGGGAGAATGGGGAGAATGTGGGCATGGGGTGATTTGACTGGGAAGGTTGGCAAAGTTTTTCCGTCAGGAGGAACTGCAAGTAGTTTAGTTGAGATTTTAGGGAGGCTCTAGGAAAAGCAGTTTTAAAGATTATGACTAACTGACTGAAGCAGGTGAATACTACGAGCTCTGGGAATCAGTAGTTAAGATTTTAGCCGAAAATATGACGTTTTACCGCTTAGTAATGGGTCCCCTATTCTGACAATATTGAGGCTCTAAAATTTTGACATTTGTTGGGAGGCTACTTAGTAAGCCTGAAGACGGAGGTCTCTAGAAGGGGGAATTTTGGAGATATTAACTCGAAAGTTGTAGAAATGTGTTGCAAAGGGCCTCAGTGGACTTCAGGCAAAATTTCAGCCCAAAAAGTCATATTTTACCGCTGAATAAGCTGAACTATGGAATCTATCTTACTTGGAGCTTTAGTTAGCTTTTGAAATGTCTCTAGACGGCTCAATTTTAAAGACTGAGACCCAGAATTTTGACAGCTCTCTACCACCACCTCCATCAGCATCCAGTTCAAAATTCAGCTCAATCCAACACATTTCACACCTCCACCATCTCCCTGATAAAGTTGAGACTTTGAGAATCAACATACACGCACTTTATCAGCCACTTTGGGACACTCAAACAAGGCTGATTTGGCTCGTGCATGGTATCGATATGATGGCGAGGATGTGCAGGGTTCAGTGGACTTTTCAGAACTGAGAAAGGGCCAAAAATGAGGCAGATGGGAAAAATGTTGAAAAATGGGAGAAAAAAACAAGCGAAAGTAACGTGAGATCAAGTGCCAGTATTAATGAAACAGTTATCACCCCACCAAACACCACCCCTCTGACCCCCACATCTGATAATAAGCTTACAATGAAGATACCACTCAAAAACAGCCCATAAACGATCTGATAAAAATACAGCCTCAAAAAGTGGATAATCGGGTCGATCGAGGAAATTCACTAAGACAGTTAAACGCCCAAACCACCAAACCACACCCTTCTTTTCTCCCTCTTCTTCCCCCTTCTACTTCACTCGCCACATATTAGAGTTCTCCAAATTGGCTTTTTTCCAGCAGAGAATTTATTTGTGTGAAATTTCTGGTGCAGATGGAAGAACTCTCTCAACCACAACACCATGCTGGCTTTCCGAATCTCCCGACAAAGCCTGGTCAAGGCCCGTCTGGGCTCTCTGACCCACGTGCGAACCATGTTCGACTCCACCCACCTGCCTGCCGCCGAGTTTGAGCAGAAGTACGGCCGAAAGCCCAACTCTGGCGAGGCCATCTGGTCCGATCTGGTGGCTGAAGGCGTCACTGCTCCTGAGGGCAAGTCCCACATGACCAACCTGACGTTCCAGGCCCTGGGTGACCACCGGGTCCTCACCCGAGACATTTCCAAGTCTCTGAACTCCATGAACTTCACCAACATGAGCGAGGTTCAGGCTCGAACTGTGCTGCCCGCTCTCCAGGGTGAACACATGCTGGTCAAGGCCAAGACCGGTACCGGTAAGACTGCCGCTTTCTGCATCCCTGCTCTCCAGCGAGCACGTGATGCCAAGGTCATTGACAAGGTGAAGGGTCTCAAGTCTCTCGTCATCTCTCCCACTCGAGATCTCGCCCAGCAGACTCTGGGTTTCCTGCGAAACGTGCTCGAGACTAGAGACCTGCAGGAAATCACTGTTGCCGAGGCCGTCGGTGGAACTTCTGTGCGACACCTGCAGAAAATGACCACCCAGTCTAACGATGGAGGAGCCGATTTCCTGGTGGCTACTCCCGGCCGTCTCCTGTTCCTGCTCAAGGAGCCCGACTGCGCCGAGTACTTCAAGAACATTGACTCTGTCATCCTTGACGAGGCCGACACGCTGCTGGACCAGGGTTTTGAGGCCGATCTGTGCGAGATCATGCGGCTGATCAGCACCTACACCCAGGACCCCTACCAGCGAAACTTTTACTCTGCCACCCTCGACGACCGAGTCAAGCGGTTTGCCATCAAGAACTGCCAGGGCCGAGTGCGAGTCGTGGACGCCGTTGGCAAGGAGTCCCCTGCTCAGGATCTCGTCCATCAGCGATTTGTCAAGGTTGAGCAGCTGGGAGATATGCTTGCCGTCATGGCTGCGCAGATGAAGAAGGATGCCCAGGAGACGCTCCCCAAGGAGCCCTTCAAGGCCATTGTTTTCTGCCCCACCAAGCGGCTGACCGACTCCATCCACCAGATTCTCAAGAAGTTTGTCATTGAGGATCCCACGGCCTTTGGCATTGAGCCCCGAGACGTGCTGTGTATGCACTCGGAAATGACCCAGAACGCGCGTCTGCGGAACGCCGAGGACTTCCGAGGCCTGCCCCACTCGATTCTCGTGACTTCCGACGTGGCTGCTCGAGGCATGGACTTCCCCAACGTGACCCACGTGTACCACTACGGCGTCACCAACACGTTTGAGCCCTACGTGCACCGAATGGGCCGATGCGGCCGAAACGGAGCCACCGGTGTCTCCACCATGTTCCTCATGGAGCACTCCAAGTGGTACCTGGACATGCTGAAGCGAAACAAGATGCTGGACAACAAGGACAAGGTCGAGATTCTGGAGCAGGAGGCCGATCCTGCCGTCAAGGCGGCCATCGACGAGGCCACCAAGTGGGTCTTTACCTCTGGAAAGGGCGGCGTCCCCAACGGAAACGACGTTGAGCGGCTCAAGCATGCCGTGTCTTCGTTCATGGGCTACTACAACTCGTGTTCGCCCGAGATGCGGCCCAACGACCGGCCCGGCGACATTTTCCGGTCCTTCCTCTCCCTGGCCAAGGCCATGGGTCTCGGCAACGGTCTCAACTTCACGCAGCTCGACCGACAGTCGCTTTTCGAGAAGAGTGGCATCCAGCGACGAGACATGAATGACGCGATGATGGAGTACGTGCCTGTGATGGGAGCTATTTCCGGCACTCTCTTTGGCGTTCCCGCCGACGAGATTGACTACAGCGACCAGTCCATCAAGTACTTTCCCCGAGAACACATCCGAGTTCCCCCCCCGAACCCCAACCAGATGAAGGATAACGCCCGAGGTAATGGTGGACGAGGTGGACGAGGTGGACGAGGCGGACGAGGCGGATCCAACGATCGAGGAGATCGAGGATACGACCGAGGAGATCGAGGATACGACCGAGAAGATCGAGGAGATCGAGGCTACGACCGAAACCGAGGAGACCGAGGAGACCGAGGAGGACGAGGAGGTCGAGGTGGTCGAGGAGGTCGAGGTGGTCGAGGAGGTTACAGCGATCGAGGTGACCGGGGTGACCGAGGTGACCGAGGTGATCGAGGAGACCGAGGAAACTGGGGCAACCGAGACCGGTACTAGAGGGTAAAAGGATAGACTGGAGGAGTCTGAGTAAATATTGTACATAGTTATTTGACTGATATGAGAAGAGCGAGCGAAGAGTGCGAGCGAGAATGCGAAGCATTCGAGTGAGCATTCTGAGTGGTGAGTAGTGAAGAATGCGGAGCTTTCTGAACGGACACATTGAGTAATTACTGTCTTGTAGTGTGTAGTATGAGAGAAGATTGTGAAGCATTCGAGTGAGCATTCTGAGTGGTGGGTAGTGAAGAAAGCGGAGTTTTCTGAACGGACACAGAGTAATGTAGTCTGGAATGCGAAGCATTCTGAACGGGCATTTGAGTGTTAGTGAGTACTGAGTGAAGAAAGCAGAACAGAGTGCTTTAAGTAGAGAGTACTGAGTGCTGCGAAGCATTCTGAACGAGTATTTTGAGTATTGATTGCCGGCAGTGTACTGTGAGAGAATGTGAGGTATTCGAACGGAGTTTTTTGAATGATACTGGTGGATTATTTGTACAGGTAGTCGTCCTGTTCTTTAGGCTAGCTATACCATAACTTCTGAGAAGGTTACACTTGACTATGAGTCTGAAAATAGAGTGAAGTGTATGGACATGGATGTCTGTCTCAGTGTTCAGGGTTATTCGGATTTTTAGGACAATAATGAAAAAAATCGGTAATTAGATCATTAGATCATGACCATACAGTTTGATTCAAGTGAGCTGTGATTTTCCAGTTATTTTATGAGGCATTACGAACTGGGTACTCGTGTGAGAGTCCTAAGCCAACTAGAGGTATATGCTCATATCTTCAAGGCATGGCAGAGTGACAGGATGTGAGAATTAACAAGGGTACCTCACTTTCAAGGTATTTCACGTCTTTCCGATCTATGTTTTTTTATTCATCAATCTCAATTCTCCTCACTAACCCTTCCCCTACAACGGCCCAATATCGCTCTTATCAGTGTACAAGACCTGAGCAAAACCCAGTCGCTGCGCTTCGAGGTCGAAAATCGCGTACGCGCTTCTCAGAAACGAGCCTCCGAGCAGATTGGTACCTCCTCCAATGCTGTCAACAGAGCTGAAACCGAAGAAACAGCCTGAAGTTGCGTCAGCAGACATATCACTGAGAGGAAGAACAAGCGACTTTTCGTCAGCTGTAATAGTTCCATTGGGGAGATTAAAAGACACAGTAATCTTCGTATCGCAATCGATATGATTAACACCAAGTTCTTGGTCAAATTCGCCAATCTTGAGACCTTTAGTGAGCTCCTTAAAGGCCTTATCTGGAATGAACGAAATATCAGCTCCTGTGTCTACTGCAAAAGCATCATTCAGAGTAATGTTCTTACCCTCATAGGTCAAACTGTCTGCCAGAATAGCAGCTCCAGCTGTAGCATCAGGAACGTCATTCCAGCCTATTTCTCCAGAGAACTTGGCTCTATCAATTCCTCCTAGCACAAACGTAGCATCATGAGAATTGGCACTAGGAGAGTAGATGGAATAGAGGGCTCTATCGATAAAACCCTGCTGTTTGGCTGCAAACGGGAAATTGGGGTACGTTTCTCTCTGCTGAGAGAACTCACTCTCTTGTTCTTGGAAAGATACTCCAAAAATTCCCGTAGCAGACTCGCCCACATGGTCGACAACTCCAAACTGGAAGTTCTTCAGAGTCACGTCTCCTACAGAAAGAGTGTCTGTTGCCCAGTCTCCCGTCTCGCTAGTTCCGACGTAGGCGGTGCTAAAATCGTGGTTGAGCAGCTTATAAGTGGACGAAGAACCTGCAACAAAAGTTCCTGGAGGAGGAGGACACTTGGTGAGACACTGTTGACCCACATACTCAGCAGAAGGAACCCACAAGTCAGCAGATCCAGTGTCAAAAATCACCTCAAACTGCTGAGGAGGAGTGCCCAGAGTGATATTGGCATACAGGAATCGGTCATGGTTACCGTTGACAAGTCCAACAGTGTCAATCTTTCTGGTAACTGCAAACGAGATGGGTTTAGGTGCAGGAGCTGCCACTGCCAAGGAGGCGAGAAGAGAGATGAACAGGGAAGATGTGAGCATTTCGGTAGTGGATTTACAGCTACAGCTACCAAGGAACATATATATCTCCAAGATGAACGGCATCAACTCTATCCACCCATATCGTGAACTCTCAGTGTAGTATTGAGAGGTGGAAGGCCGTCGTACTAAATAGCACTATTTTGTATAGCAAAGGGGACTTTTTAATATATTATTCGAATCAGAAAAGTGTCACGAGTACAATGGTACAGCTTATAGACCACCTTGCTATACAAAATAATGCTCAATCAAGTCTCCATCCCCACACTCTAAGCTAAAGCTCATTAAGTTGTGATATGAAATTCTAACTGATGGAACTGTCGATCTTGAATAAATAAATGAATCATAAAGAGGTGCTTATGAGACCTGACACTGATTCCACACTGACATGACGGGTCTTGAAAGAGAGAAGTGGTGGGTCTGTTTCTTCACTAAGTGCTAAGTAAATAGTTGATGTAATTGTTATAGTGCTTACCTTATTCGACAGATACTACAAGCACCATGCTCTCTTGCCTGTAAATATACATGACTTGTATGTGATTATCAGATCTCCCAATGACTAACCTCAGGCTCAAATACAGAGTATGCTACTGCAACATATGATGGCATTCATACTGTCCTTCCTGACTCAGTAAGAAGTCGAAGGTGCTACAGCAAAGGCATAAGTGGTATATTCACAACATCCACAACCACAGCTGGAGTTCCCACTCACTCACTCACTACACATCCCCTTTCTTGTACATTATGGTATCATTAATAAATATATGTCTACTGCGACTCCTGAATAGGCCGCTTGTCGTTGAACCGAATCACCTTTGCGAGGGAGGTGTCCAGGAAGTTGAAATCCTGGCTCAGCTTGCAGAAGGGGTGGTCGAGGAGTTGCTGGGCGGTGGGTCGTTGTTCGGGGTCGCTGGGTTAGTAAAGTGCAAAAGCAAGAGCGGCTTGCCGCGAGTGGTTTTGCCAAAACTAAAGAATAGTTCAAGACTAGTCAAAAAAAAAAGAAAAAAAAARAAAAAAAAAGAAAAAAACAAAAGAAAAAAACAAAACAAAAAAAAAAGAAAAAAAAAACACCCATCTCAATCTCACCAACGCTACGCATTGGTTCGTTCTGTTGGTTCTCACCAACGCTTCGCATTGGCTCGTGTTGTTGTACTCACATGATAAAACACTTGTCCAAAAAATCCTTTGCATCCTCCGACACAAACTTCTTTGTATCCTCCGGAATAGGAGGCGCCAACCTGCTGTTTCCCAGCTTGTACATGGCTCCAATCGCCTCATCGTTACTCCACGGTCGTCTTCCGGCAAACATCTCCAACACCACACATCCCAGAGACCAAATGTCCACTTTAGCAGAATAACCCTGCTTCTCATTGTGAATCACATTGTGAATCACCTCAGGAGCCATCCAGAAGATGGTGCCCTGCATGGACATTTCCGCGTCGTTGGAGTAGATGTCACGTGACTTTTTCGAAATGCCAAAGTCGCTAATCTTGCACACTCCGTCGAGGTCAAGCAACAGGTTGTCGCTCTTGAGATCTCTGTGCAGAATGCCACATCCATGCAGGTAGGCCAAACCCTCGAGAATCTGCCGAGTCAGGAAACGAATAATGTTCTCTTCAAACCGACCGTGGTTACGAAGACAGGATCCTACACTTCCTCCAGGAACGTACTCGAGGAACAAGTTGTAAGTGTGGTCCTGCATCGTCTCGAAACCCAGGTACTGCACAATGTTGAAATGGTCGAGGTTCTTCATAGTACCAACCTCGGCATGCAAAGCACCCACTCCCACCTCTGCAGCAGCCTTGTTTCGCACTTCCACCTGTTTCACAGCCATCATGTCTCCCGTAGTCGCGTTAAGAGCGAGGTAGACCTTTCCAAAGGTACCCACACCAATCAGCTCACCCTTGACCCACACAAACTTCTTGAGATGGCCTCGCTGGTCACGTACAGTGGAAATATGGCCCTTTTTGATCTGGTTGGGCGTAGCTTCCACCACCTTTTGACCCCACATTTTCGTCGATCTTCGTCGCAACAAAGCAGGATTGGTAGCTGTAGACTTTGTAGAAGACGTGGAAAACCGTTTTCTAGCCTCGGAAGCCTCCCTGGCAACCACTCGAATCGATTTGATTCTCGAGGTACCCGTTTTTCGCGAGAATTTCGCAGCAACAGGCTTGTCTTCCTTCTCCAGCGTGCCCTCCTCCTTGATATCCGACACCTTGGACGTCAGAGGCGTGATTGTGGCCTTCCTGTCGTTCTGACTCTGGTCAATGATCATAGACCGCGGTTTCACGTAGTCCAGCGTATCGCCCCGCTTGTCAGGAGACGTGGGAGGCGACTCAACATCGTCAATAATCGGTTTGTCGAGATCCGCGTTGGGGAAGAACCGCTCCAGGTTGTCGTAAACGACTTCGGCAGGAGGACGAACAGCCCAGACGTCTGAAGAAGACGAGGTGGATGTCCGAGTGGAAGAAACAGCAGAAGACACGGCTTCCGTCGGCTTAGTCAGCTTCTTGGACCATAGGCCGTCGTCAGACTCGTCATCGTCGTCGTCAAACTGAATGTCGTCGAAAGAAATGTCGTTCTCCTGGAAGTTTTGTTCAGGAGGAACACGCACCGAGGAAGCAGTCGATCGACGCTGCAGCTTGTCCTGGTAGTTGGGGACCTTGAACTTGAGTCCTGAGCGGCCGAAAGTGAAGTTTCCAGACAGTTTGGGGTTGAGACGTGACGGTTGAGGAGCCACAGAGGTCGTGGAAGAAGTGGTTGACGTGGCAGTAGGATCGTTCGACTGCTGATCGACAGGCGAAGAAGCTGCACTCACAGGTTTGCGCATGACCAGCCGGTTACTGCCTCCATGGTACGGTCTGGGAATGAACTTTTCAGACTCTCCAGGAGTGTACGAGTTGACAGCTGTGGATCGTACTCTGACAGAAGAGGATGATTCTGGACGTCTGGGAGCTTCTCTTCTGGCAACAAACGACGTATTTCTCGATAACGTGTCGTATGGCGACGACCGTCTATTGTCAAAGTTGATTTCCTTCTTTGGCGGCGGTCTGATCACCTTGAACGAGTCCTGGTCGTCGGAGGCGGTCTGAATAGACGACTGGGACGGCTGCCGGGTGGGTTTCGAAGGCGGCTGGCTGGAAAAGTAGTCGCCAGGAGGCTCACTTGTCTTGGTGTAGAGGTAGGACGGAGTGGCAGGGTACTTTGTGCCTCCCGAGGGCGTTTCCAGGGAGTAAATCGACTTTCCGGGGGACGAAGTGACCGAAGAAGACGTCTGGGCAGCCATAGCGGGGGCCAAAGTAGCTGTAGGGGATGCTGATTCGACCAGGAGCTTGTAGTTTGAGAGCATCACCTTCCCGTCTGAAAATATATAACTGAGAGCTTCTTCGTCGAGTTTTTCACTAGCTTCTGAGCCGACATCCGTGAGTCTGAAGTGCAGATCATGAGTACTCAAATCCAAGGCCTTTGCAATCACGTCTGTAGCTTGAGGAACTGACAGAACATTCTTCAAATCAGCAACGACGAAATGGACGTTATCTAGAGTCACCAAGATCACTCGGTCGTTCTTGGTGGTCGTAAAATACCGATCCAAAGGCGTACTAGGCGCTGGCTGAGAGCTGACGGAAAAGCCAGAGTGATGAGTCGAAGCCGAGGTGGGAGTCTGCTGAGAACCTGAACGAGGAGGAAGAGCAGGAGGATTGAAACTGGGGTTTGGAATCGGCACCTTTGGCGGTTTGGGAGGTGCCCAGCCGGAGGAGTTGGACGTCAGCGTGGGAGAAGACGTTTTATCCTTGGACTCGTTGGAGTAGAGAGACGCAGCTCCGTCTTGGTCCACAGGAGAACGGGGGATCGTGTTTCCTCTGTTTTTCGACGACGATCTGTCTCTTCTTCTGAGCCGCGAAAACAGGTTCCTGCTCTTCCTCTCTTCCTCTTTGGGGAGTCCATCTTCTCCCAGAATGGACGACTCCGAGGACGAAGACTTGTGGTGGGTTCTTCGGAAAAAGTTGCCTGACGGAGACACGGGCGACTTCATGGTCCTGTACAGTCCCTCGTACGCAGTCATTGGTCTCTGTGGTCTGTTTGTCTTGAGCGGACGAGGCGTGATTTTGTCAGCAGGAGCAGAACTCGTAGGTACCAGGGGAGATGTTAGCGAGGATGTGGAAGGACTGTTTGGAATATGAGCCTTTGGCTGAGGAGGAGGAGGTCCTGAGGGTGGAGGAGGAGGAGGGGGAGGTTCTGAGGGGGCAGGAGAGTGATGTGGAACTGGACTGTTTTGAGGAATCACAGGAGATCCAGTTTGAGGTGAAGTGAACGCTTGTTGAGGGCTATTAGGGTGATTAGTGCCGTTAGTCGCGTTCGCCACGGTCTGTCGTCCGACTGTGGTTCCTCCATCACTTGACTGAGAAGAGTTCAAGGCGTCAAGATCAATGGTTCCACTGGAAGTGCCTCGATTCAGCGTTTTTCTGAGAATATGAATAAATCTGCTTGGTGACGTGTCAACTTCTCCGTTGTTGAGACTCAGATGACCAAGGGCTTTGAGTTTCTGATAACTGACGAGCTCCAGGAACCGTCCTTCCGTGATATTCCTATCTGTAAATGTCTGCACCCAATCAGGACCAAACTGGTACAAGTCCAGGAACATGAGCACTCTATCCAGCGTCCAATTGCTCGGTTCGTCGGCTTTCCAGGAGATGGCGTTTCCAATTGGATGAGGGGAAGAGTACTGGATAGGGCTCTGTTTGGTCACCTGTTCGGTGTTATGCAGGTTCTCGTTCTCAAACAGATAGGCAGACGGAGTAGGAGGATGGGGAGACGTGGCGTTGACAGATCTGTTGCCCGGGGTGAGGTTCAGTGGGGAGGGAGCTCCCTGGCGCAAAATATCGCGGTTTTTCTGAAACTTGTGTCTGCTATCGTTGGGACTCGATGACAGCAGTCCGTCTGGAGAAGGAGCGGTATGGAACGACTGTTCGGACTGTAGCGACGCAAACGACGTGTCAAAGTTGTTGTTGTTCGGCGTCCGATGTAGCGACGAGTAACTGACGCTCGATTTGAGCTTCTGGGGCGTTTGCAACGAGGTGTTGTTGCTGTACGAGTTGAGGTTCGCGTGGGAAAGATGGTGGGTCAGTCCAGGCCCCGAATTTGGCCCCAAATTCACGCCTGGATCGCCGTTTGTGTCACTGACGACCCGCCGGTCGACCCGGATCTTGTTTTGGTTCGGAACCAATCGATCTAGAGCTCCAGTGCTCACAGATCGATCGGCAATCTCAGACAGGTCTGAGCGGCTTCTTAGCCTGTTTTTGGGCACTGTGACCGAGTACGGCGACGAGCTCACGGACTGCAGGTCGTCCGTGAGGTTGTGCGCGTCGTCGTACGTCGGAATCAGGTTGATATGGAACTCGCCCATGTAGTTGTTGATGGTATCGACAGTATGGAGTGGTGATATGCAAGGCATGCATGAGCTAAAAGATGGGAGAGGGTGTGGTTTTTGAGGTGAAGGAAGGGTGGTGGAGAAAAAAGAAAGAGACACGTCAGTTTTAAATGCGCTGTTTAGTTGATTCCGTTTTTTCTAGACGGAAATCTGCAATATTGGCCGAGTTCAATCGATCCATCTCCTGTCACGTCCCGTTAAAGCCGCACTGTTTGGGAGATGAGTAAAGGGGTGCGTTTAGTTGGGAGGTTAGTGGAAGTTGTGGAAAGATGAGAATGGCGGTTTTTGGAGGTGTTTGACTGGAGAAATTGGGGGATTTTGAGAATTGAAGGGTTATGTGACATTGGATATACGTTCAGCTGTATTTTGAGACTCAATGATACCATTAACTTGTACCATTGTCTTGTGGTGTGACTGTAACTTGAAAGACTCTCTATCTTGTATAGCTAGAGTCAAGCATGAATACCACATCAAAGCCTTATTATAAGAGAGACCTTTAAAGAGCTCTATAAATCATATACAGTAGTCACTTACCACACCCATCTCATTGAACCACCAACAATGTAGAAGACACTGATTAGTAAGGGTATGTATTAGTCATCCCGTTAGATATGACCATGATTCTTAATGCTTCGTCCTGTTGTTATACTTCTTACAGCATAATCCTACTGTTGTACCTCTTACTTCAAAATAAGCGACTGTTTCATTTGTCTATATCCTACAAGTAGTCAATTGAGAGAGTCCTTCAGCTACTGTCTCTACAGAAGGGTGAATAGAGTAAGAACGGAGAGACATACAATGTGCGAATAGAATAATAACTGTCAGCGATCCACCCACTCAGCAGCTCTAAATACCCAACTACAACAATCTCACCACTCTATCCCAAAACATAGCACTCCTCATTGTACCAACCAAAATGAAGTCTCGAAACTACCAGTCATTGTCCTTCACTACAACCTACAATCCACTAATCTCCACGCACATACGTGCCATTCGTCTATATACATATCAGAGCCACGAACGAGGTGAGTTCATGGTTCTGCTGAGCTCAGGTCATGCTCTGATAGCCCACTACTCACTATTCGCTGCGCTCATAGTTCGTATTCAGGCCTTCAGCTCCAGCTCACTAATCCGGATAATCGTCTGAGGCACCTTTCGAGTAGTTCGAGTATAACCCTTATCCTTGATTCGGTGATGGACATGGGTGGTCATGGGCTCAGCGGTCAGAGCAGTCACCACTCCCTTGATGTTGAAATGGTCCTGGGAAATGTACTTGTCGCCCTGGAACACGTGATCCCGCGAACCGATCTGGCTCACGTGCTCAAAGTTGATCACGTCGCCGACCTTGAGACCCTTGAACCGGTAGGGAAGCCGCATCTGATCGCCCTTGGTCACCAGGTAGGCGTTGTTGTGCATGTGCACCTTGGCGAAAATGTGCTGGTTGGCGAGCAGCAGAGGCTTGATCTGCTCGGCGGACACCTTGAGGAACCCGCTGGGCGCCGCGGCGGCAGACGACATGTGCCGCACCTGTCTCAATAGCGACATCATCTTGAGGAGTGTTGTGTGGTGGTGATGTACAAGTATGTCATGTATGAAAAAGTTTCAGTTGGGTGAGGGTATGGGGGGAGTGAAATTTTGAGAAAAAGGGGAATTGAAAATTGAGAGCAAAGTGGAATATTGATACTGAGGGTGAGTAGACATGTATTTCACAAAAATTTCAGCAGTTCTAAGACTTTTCATAAATGACCCTTCTGAGTTTCGAACCTGCGGTTATCAAATTTCCTTCTAACTACCATTACCAACTACAAGCTTAGCTTACTTAGAAGCTGTCAACTACACAAAGGCTTCCATAACTCAACGGAAAAACAAGTTATAGCTCTAAGAACTTCACAGAAGTCTTACAGAGTTATTTCAAGTCTGACGGACATATCAAATACTCTCCACACCATCACCATCTTCTTCCTAGCTCATCCCCCCTCCTGCGGGATTTCAAACCTTGCTTCAAATTAGGTCTTAACAGACCACACTAACCCCGATGCACCGAGATCTATACGAGGTGAAGAGAAGAGGGAAAGTAATAAACGAAGCCGATCTGATCACGTGACGAAAGTGACAAGCCAAAATCCCGGTATTTCTCAAAATAAAGTTCCCAATCACATGATCCTAAACCACATGATCATTCTCACAGATCACATGTTTTGGTGTTCCTGAAACTTTGTTAGTAGCAATCTCAGCAAACGGGGGAGTAGACAGCAGTTATGGATGTATATTAGATATGATTACATAAGCAGCCCGTCGTAGTCACATGACTAATCACATGACTCAGACCCGTTCCTCTTCCCCCTCAGATTTGCCACCACTTCTCACTTTTACGTTAACATCAGATCACAACTCTACTCTACATATCCCAACATTCTTCCGGGTAACTTGCTAACGCATCTCCAGTTCTGCGAAATCTTTTGAAATCACGCCCTACCACCTGTTGTGAGCCTGCCATGTCCGACCGCGACCCGTACGACTACGCTCCTGGCCAGGAGCCCGGCAGCAGCAAAGATGCCGACCAAAAAAACGCTTCCAATGGCCACTCTAACGGTCATTCCAACGGTAACCACGACAACTTCCACAGACGAGGTTCTGACAACGGCGATTCTGGATATGCACCCTCGTCCGTGTCCGGAAGCGTCATCACCGACGATCTGGTCGACAAGTCCAAGCTCATTGTCTTTGACGGGTCGACTTTGGAGGCTGCAGACAGCTCACATCGACGTCTCAGTGGCGAGACCCGGCAGACGATGCAGGCCCAGCTGAGCCAGATGCGGTACAACGAGAACCGGATTTCGCTGGGCCGGTCCATTTCGGCCGTGCTCGGCATTCTCCGGGAGCTGCAGGACGTGAATCGAGACCGTCCAGTCTACTATCCTCCTGTTGCTGAGTCAGGTCCTTCTACTGCAGCTTCGTCTCGACACTCCAGTCCCGTTCCTGACCTGCAGGCCATCCAGGACCCTCGAAACGAGCTTCTACGCAACGTTAGTATATTTGGCGAGGCTCCTCCGGTTCCAGACGCCACTCCTGCGCCTGTAAACCGGCGTCAGAGCTACATTGACGGCTTTGACGAGCTGCCCACGGTGCCTTCCGAGTTCAATATCTTCAAACTCGCCATTGTCGACGACTCCAAGGCGTCCAAGGATGTCCATGAGTTCGACAAGGAGGCTCTGGGAGTGCTCATCGATACGCGAATCTCCAAATGTATGAAACACCTGTCGAATCTGCGAGTCAGAATCGACGACACAGCTTCCAAAGTGCTGATCACGGGAGATGTCAACTCGGGCAAGTCGACGTTCTGTAACGCTTTGCTGAGACGATACCTACTGCCTGAAGACCAACAGCCCTGTACTAACGTTTTCTGCGAGGTGATTGACGCTCGAGAGAATGATAACGTGGAGGAAGTTCATGCTGTGCCTCTGGGAGTGGAATACAACCGCAACTCGGAGGCCACGTATGAGGTACATAAGCTGGGAGACCTGGAGGACCTTGTTTACGAGGTGGATCGATACCATATCTTGAAGATTTACACCGTGGACAACAGACCCATCACCCAGTCGCTTCTGCACAATGGCGTGATTGATATTTCACTGATCGACGCCCCTGGTCTCAACAAGGACTCGTACCAGACCACCCAGGTCTTTTCTCGCCAGGAGGAGATTGATTTGGTCATTTTCGTCGTTTCCGCTGAGAACCACTTTACCCTTTCTGCTAAAGAGTTCATCACAGCAGCTGCTCGAGAAAAGTCCTACGTTTTCATTGTCGTCAACCGGTTCGACACCATCAAAAACAAACAGCGATGCAAGCAGCGGATTCTCGACCAGGTCAAGGAACTGTCGCCTGCCACTCACAAGGACGCCTCCGAGTTTGTCCACTTTGTCTCCTCTTCCAGACAACTGGAAAAGAGCCCTGCTGGTCCTGATGACGGTCCTGGAGACGATGACGACCCTGATAACAACAACCCAGATATGAGCGATGCCGACTTTGACGCTCTGGAAGAGTCGCTGCGAAACTTTGTGCTGGAGAAACGGTCCGTGTCGAAACTGTCGCCGGCAAAGACGTACCTCACGCACATTCTCAACGACCTGGAGAAACTTGTGCATGCCAACAAGGCCGTTTCCCAGCAACAGAAGGATATCCTGCTGACCCAGCTCAAACAGATCACTCCGCAGTACGACCGGTCTATTAGTGACTCCACTTCTGCTTCCACTCAGGTTGATCAAACTCTCGAGGACTGTTGCAAGCGAGCTTACTACGAGACTCGCGAGGGTCTCTCTGCCAAGTTTGAGCAGCTGGCTACCGTTTCCCCAGCCTTTTCCTCCTACTTTGATCTCTACGCCTACGCTGAAGCTACCATGGACAAGATTGTCGCCCAGCTTCAGACTGCCGTGATTGAGTGCGAGGACAAGGCCAAGGCCCACGTGATCCAGGCCGTCGACGTGATCAACACCGTCGGTGCCGAGAAGATTGGCTCCGAGTTCATGGCCAACAAGGTCTTCCGACACGATCTCATGTTCACGCGAAGAAAGGACACCCTCAGTCGAGCCATCAAGACGGACATTTACCCGTCCGATTTCATCGACATCCAGCTGCCGTCCATGACCGACGTGATCACCTACGACTACGCCGGCAAGCTCAAGTCGCTGCTGGGTCTGGAAAACCTCACCAAGAGCGAAACCGCCCAGAAGATGCTGTCAAGCGAGTCAGCCACCGCCGTTTCCAACGCGCTGACTCTGGCGTCTGTTGTTGGCGGTTCCAGACTCATTGTCAACCGAGGATGGGTCCATTTCATGTCCAACATCATTGCCTCCGAGTTTGGTACTGTCAAGAAGCTGATTCTGCCTGTTTGTGTCGTCTCTGTGCTTGCATCCGTCGGCTACATCATCTACGACATGCCTGCGGCTGTGCCTCGAAACCTGGCTCGTCGAGTCGTCTCAGAAGTCAACTCCATCGACTACATCCACTCCAACAGTGAGCGAATCGCCCAGGAGTGCAGACAGGTGCTCAAGTACCCTGCCCGAGAGGTGCGAGCGGGCTTTGACCGGCTGATCGAGAAAAACTCGCGAAAACGAGACGAGTGCTCCAAGATGGCCAAGAAGGCCGACGTGGCCAACAAGTTCTTTGTCAAGCTCGAGCGCGAGATCCAGAGCCAGAAGCGAGCCCTGGAGCTGATCAACGTGGAGGTCAGTGCGTTGCCGTTGGACTAAGGGGGTGCTTCTGTGTTTTGAACCATGTTTCTGTTTCTAACTAATGTGTTTCTATGTATATATTGTTATTCGATTGAACGAACAGTGGAGTGTAGTGAGAAGGTACAGCCTATAACCAAATATTCAATCTCGTATGTTTGAATAAGTGGAGTAGATTATACTCTGGTGTTTGAGAGTGACATACATGAACTATCTCGAAAAAAAGAGAAATAAGAGAAGTAGAATGAGGTAGGAAAATAACAAATAATCAAAAGAAGAAGCATCTCAAGCTACAAACAACAACAGTACAAACTTACTAATTCATTTTTTTTTCTTTTCTTTCTAAGGGCATACTCATTTTGGATGATCTACATAGCACTCAAAGTCACAACTTGACTAACGGAAAAGCTGAGAAAAAGGCGTACAGTCAACCAAATGTGGATTGATTTATACCATTCTAACCGCAACATCCTGGTAAATCGAACAGTACCCCTCACTAAGCTCCAACTGCTCTCGCCGGCTCAATATCGCTCTCCTCGGATCCCCGCGAATTTTGCCCTTTTCCAGCCAAATTCGCGCCGATGGTTTAGTGAACGTATAGATATTAATGTATGTTCATGAATTAAAAAAAAAATAGTGGTAAAATCCATCGTTGCCATCGATGGGCCCCCGGTTCGATTCCGGGTCGGCGCAGTTGGTTACGGCCATATCCTGGTGAAAATACGGCTTCCCGTTCGATCAGCCATAGTCAAGCACCAGAGAGCCCAGTTAGTATTGTAGTGGGAGACCATACGAGAATCCTGGGTGCTGTAATCTTTTTCCCACAGCTCACGAGCGTCAGCGAGTGGGCTGTATTCTTTTTGCTTAAGTAGATGTCTGAATACCACCAGTTTTTGTGGTGTCCTGTGTTGTGCTGACTGGTCACAATTATGAGTATGTCCAGGGTTAGCCAGGGTTAGCCTATGAAGATCATCAGATGTGACGATATGAAGGGCAGACATAAACTTTTATGTGACTACCGTGGTTTACAGGAGAAGTGATACAAGTAGATACAGGTATCTCTTGAGTAAGACGTTGAGTGTCATTATTATTGATACCCCATCCAAGTCTTTCAAGTGTCTGTTTCAATCTAGCGGATATGCTCCTTATCGCCATCTTCACTCTAAATACAACAATAAAATTACAATATATGCTTGGACCAGGTCCATGATGGGGTCAGCAGTCTATAGTGGCAAGACAACTACTAGATGACTGACTCATCTCTATTTGAGTAACAATCGTACTCTCCGCCATATGACTTTTCTCGTAGCGCTCAGGCTTCGCCTTCGCACTACTCCAGCAAATCAATATCCACCCCCCTCAACGCATCAATCGCCCACTGGGGATACTTCTCCTTCTCTCCATGCAGATCATGGAAAAACTTTTTGACAAACTCGGGAAACTGGTCCTCGAGAATCGCCTCCCGGGCCTCGCTCATGAGATTCAGCTGGTAGTGGATGTTATGCAGGGTCAGGAAATGGGCTCCTGTGGTTTCCTTGGACGCCAGAGAGTTGATGACTGCTCGGGTGATGCCCATACCTCCCTCAGACTTGGGACGACACGTGGGGCACTTGCAGCCCTCTTCAATCGGTCTAAAATCCTCGGCATACTGTTTGTTTCGCAGGTTGAGGTTTCCATATCGCGTGATGGCGTTTCCGAAACGAGCTGTTCGAGAAGGGTAGACGCAGTCAAACAGATCAGCTCCAAGAGCCACAGAAACAACCAAATCTTCGGCATATCCGACTCCCATGCAGTATCGAGGCTTGTTCTCGGGCAGAATATCCGTACAGGTAGTCACGACTTCACAGTAGGCCTCCTTGTTCTCTCCTCCTGAGAGTCCTCCAATAGCGTAGCCTGGAGTGTCTCGTTTGATCATCTCATGACAGCAGTACTTTCGCATTTCAGCGTCTAGACCGCCCTGGATGATCGCAAACAGGTTCTGGGTATCGGGGTTCTTGTGGGCCTTGATACACCGGTCCAACCATCGGATAGATCGGTGCATGGCCTCCTCCATACGGGGACCTTCAGTGAGAGTAGCCACAACGTCATCAAGCTGCATCATGATGTCGGAACCGATGGAATTTTGCAACGACATGGAATGCTCGGGTGTGAGCAGCATTGGAGAACCGTCATGGGGACTCTGGAACTCCACACCCTCTTCAGTGATCCGGGCAAGTTTCAGCAGAGACACCATCTGGAACCCTCCAGAGTCGGTCAAAATGTTCTTATTCCAGTTCTGGAACTTGTGAGCGCCTCCAACCCGGTCCAAAGTGTCCTGACCGGGCTTCAGACCAAGATGGTACGTGTTATTGAGACAGATATTGCATCCCAGGGACTTTTCCAGCTGCTCGGGAGTCAGGCCCTTGAGAGAAGCCTGAGTAGCCACAGGCATGAACATGGGAGTCTTGACCCGGCCGTGGGGCAGGTCCATATCGGCGGCCCGGGCCTTGGATCGCGAGCACTTGGCCCGCAACGTGAACTCCAGCGGTTTTTTCGTCATGTTTCGGATCATGGAAAAAATTTGGATTTGAAATTTCACAGGAAGTTTATTCGAGTGTATGACGAGCGAAGCGATGTCATACACCGTTTAAAAGCCGTATTTGAACAGCAAATAGGCTGATACGTAAAAGAGAGACATAGAAAGTCTTATCTCAAAGACTTTTGTGTATTTTCACGTTATATTGGTGAGGTGGCACGTTTGTTGGGTTTGTTAGATTGTGTCAAGTAAGTTAGTTGAGGGAGAATAAGGGCTCAGACTTGCTCTATAGACGAGGAATTTCATTGGTACTGATATGGTAGGACTCTTCGTTACTGTGGAAATGCCTCGACATAGTTACTGGTGGAATATCTGTGTCCCCTGTGCAATGTTATAGTGTCTCCATGGAGTCCTATATCTGACACTCCGTAAACGTTCTTTGAGGATTATATTACAAAGTCTAATGCAGTGGAGCTATGGGAGGATAGACGAGGTCTTCATACTCGACATTTTTGTACTGCAGCATAAAAAACAAGTTATACTAGATTATTCCCTGAGTCTCTGCGATTACAACGATATACTCGTGCATCTTTTGGCGTATCTGTAACCTGCTCTAGAGATGTGTTAGACAGGTTATAGACACTCCTTGAAGAATAGCTTGATACAACATTCTGCTAAAAAAGTCATTGCAAATAGTAAACCAGCTTCCAGAGTCTACCAGCACCATTCTAATACAATCTCCTCCTGAATTACATCCACAGTCAATCATATCATACATGTTAATCTATATTGCTCGTACGGAAGCTGTGTCCCATTCGTGTACAAGCACTCGCTCCGCTCATGCTTGCTACTTATCGTCATGAGTACCACTGGCGTTCCTGTACATTCGCATAAACCTCGAAGTCGGCTTCTGCTGCGTACCTCCTCCAATCTGGGGACTCTGGGGCTGTTTCATGGTCTGCGACATGTCCATGAGCTGCTGGGCCACCTCCGGCTTGATTCGGTCGTACCGTCGCATTCGGATCTGCGGGTTGTTGTATTCCTTGGACAGTTCGTTGGACATGAGCAGATCGAGACACTGTCGGATCTCGATGAACGTGGTCGACAGCGAAGCGTTTCCTCCATCCAGATGCAGCGTCGTCACAAACTGCTCCATGTACTGAATGTCAATGTTGTAGTTGTGCACGGCTTCGGTGGTGATGAGACCCCGAGGAGCGTTCAGCAGAATCTGAAGCAGCGAAGACGCCAGATGGTCAAAAGCGCCAAAGTAGACGTAGTTCTTGATGGCAAAGGGGAGATCGGCCAACGTGGAGTTGAAGAAGATGGTGAGGAAGTTGACCATCTCGTCGAGGTACGAGGAGGGCTCGTCAGAAGACACAGTTGTCGACCAGTCGTAGTCCTCGAGCTCCATGAAGTTGTCGACCGTCTGGGTCACGTGCTCAAAGATTCGCGACTCGGCCTTGGCACTGGCCTGCTGGAACTTCTTCTGGGCCTTGAGCGTGATCTTGGACTTTCTCTGAGAAGGCCGTCCGTCGACAATGCTCTGAGCAATGAACGGAATGACCCGCTCAAACTGCTGCAGGTCGATCAGAATCTGCACAATCTGCTCTCGAGTGGTGGTCATGAGTCGATGCAGCAAAGTGTCGCAGATAATATCGTTCAGAAGCGAGTCCATGGCCTGCTGAACGTAGTCTTCCGTCTGGGTCACCTCGGAGACGTTGAACTCGTCCAAAAACGCATAGTGCTGGTGGATCAGATGCGTAATCTTGGCACAACAAAGAGGCAAGATGGGCGAGAAGGGCAGAGTCTTGGGGAATACGCCATCGGCAGCAGCTCCAGGTTTGCCTCCAGCAGCCTCGTCGTCTTCGGGAGTCCACCAACACGCCCGTGTAATCTTTTCGTACCGATCGGCGTCGTGGATGGTGATTTTGTTGGTGTCGTCCTCCATAATACCGGTGTTGAAGTCCTTGTCGAAGCCGGAAATGAGAAACTGGGAGAACTTTCGGAATGAAAGGAGCAGGAAATCGCCCACGTTGACGGTGTCGAACCGGTACTGCTCCATGGTCTGCACAAAGAGTCCCAGCTGGGCCTTGAGGTTGACGAGAACAGCCTGGTCCTGAACAGAAGCCAACTCATGACCCAGAGTACCCATGAGCTTTTGAGAAAGAGAGATCCACAGATCGTCAACGTCAGATTGAGGTCGGAAACCCTTTGTGGTTCGAGAAGAGATTGTCCTGTCGAGAATACAGAAACCGGCCAGGTTCTGCAGAATCTCAGCGACTCCGTCTTCAGAAGCGGAAGACATGCTCGCGACAGTAGGCACAATGTTCTGCACGTGCGAGCGTCGGAACTCGTCAAACTTCTTGATGAACACGTCCGTCTTGCGCAGAGTGTGGTGGATATGCAGACACTCGTAGAGGGGGTCGAGTTCGACGAGGACAGAGTGGTTGTCAATGGGGTCAAACGAGGAGGATCGGTACGACAGCTCGATTGGACTGTTGAACTTGTACCGCGCAAGTTCGGGGTTTCTGTGCACCTCGTCTCGCCACTCTTGTCGAAGACGTTCAGTCTCCTGGAAGGCTGCCTGTCCAATGGCAGGGTAAACGGACCGCAGAGAAGACAGCCACTTGAAGGTGTCGTTGACCACGTCCTCCTGGACGAGATTGGTCAGCTGGGGCACCGAGTCGTTGATCATGCGGGCGAATCCGTAGTCTGAGACTTCCTTGAGATGCACGTTTTGCAGGTCGTCGAGGGACTTGAGAGCTGCAAAGTGCTTTTTGGCCTTGATGAGATCGTGGGTCTTGTTAGTGAGCTCGAGGACTTGGAGGCACGACTCGACCGTCTCGATGGCAGTGTCCAGGTTTTCTCTGACGGTTCTCGCTTCCAAAAGTCGCTTCTTTCGAGTCACCAGTTGTCCTCCAGACTGCTGGAGACGGAAGTTGAGGTCCTGGAGTGCTCCTCGCTGTCGATCGGCTCCGGATCGGATTTGCGACAGTTTGGGCATGCTCACGAGATAATCTCCCTGACCTCCTTCACACAGTTGCTCCAGTTTTCTGTCCTGAAGTCGGGTAATACCGTCCAGACGGTCCAGCAGCTCACCCGTTCGTTTCGTCTTGATGGCATCTTTGACGATGGGTACCAGCTGTTCCAAAAAGTCCTCCGAAAACGAATTGTTCTGCACATTGTCTGTGGACAGCATGAGTTGCTGCAGATGAAGAGACATGTCTTGAGGAGGTTCCTGGGTTTCCGTTTCCTTAGGTTTCGCCTTAGCCTTGGTCACCGTCAACGGCTTGGTCGTCAACGAAGGCACGGCCGGAGGAGTGGACACGCTGGGGATCTTCATGGTGGCACTTCTTCCCGGAGTGGTAGCTGCCGACCGAGTGCCACTGGTCATGGTAGCCGATCTACTGGGCGTGGTAGCTGGAGGAGGAGCACGTGACGCCTTTGGGGACGGAATGGCCGGCGCCTTGTTCACGTTCAGCGGAGCAGTACTACTTCCCATCATCATGTCCCCCGAGAGCGAACGTCCATGTTGGGGAGGAGTAGCCGAAGAGGGAGAGCCTCTGGGTCTGAAATCCGCAGCTGTGACCGACGGCGAACGTGGCACGGTCGTGTTGGACCGCATCATCGGCGGCTTTTGTGTCTGAGCAGGCTTGGATGTGATTGTGGGTGCCTGTTGGAGTGCTCTGGGATTGGCAGACGAGTAGGGATCGCTATGCGACGATTTGGCCTGATTGGCAGCTGCCTGAGCATATGGGTCAGCTACAGGCGCTGATGACGTGGCATATGGATCCTGAGCAGCCGCATTGGCATACGGATCGCTAGAAACACCGCCTTTGGAGGCATACGGGTCTGGAGCCGAGTTGTTCGCGTACGGGTCTTCTGCAGGCTCAGAAGCGTACGGATCCGAAGCGTAGGGGTCCGAGGCGTACGGATCGGAGGCGTAGGGGTCCGCGGAGGCTGCCTTGGAGGCGTAGGCGTCGTTTTGAGCAGCAGCCGCAGCCTTGTAAGGGTTGGACATTGCGGTTTTTTAGGAGGTGGGGGGGTGGTGATGAGGTGACCTAGACTGGGGAAATGATAGTCACGTGATTTGATTTTCCTTTTGGTTCGTGTTTTGCGGTCAATTGGTTGAACTGTCAAGGGGAGTTTCCACCGAGACTCGACCTGTGTGCTGTTGGAGAGCTCTGGGTGGTGATACTTGTCGAGAGACTCTAATGCCAGGTTATGTCGAGATGCAGTGCATGAGTTTAAGTTGGTAGAGGGGGAGGAGGAGAGGATTTGAAGGTGTTGGAGGGGAGATGGGGGTAATCTGAGTAAACAGAAGTGTTTATTTTTGTTGGTTTAGTTAAATCCGACTTTTTCCGGGCAAAACGTCTGACTATTGATGGCTATGATTGGGCCTATATTAAGGGGTGAGGTGTTTCAGAATACATCAAGGTGTCAAGTGAGAGAGCTTTTGGGAGGTATAACGGAAATAACAGGTGGTAACAAAAGTCCCAAGTATGGAAGGTTGGGTTAAGTAATGGATGAGGAGAGGGAATGGTGTCTCAAAAGTGGTCAAATTGAGCGAGGAAAATGTCGTAAATCATGTGGAACCGTTATTTGAACGTTGATAACAGCTTTGGCTATCTTATTTCGCCACTTGACCATCACAAAAGTACCTAATTAGTGTGTCGTTCTTCCCCATCAAGGCCACGTTATCACAGCAACTTCTAAATTGTCCACCTTAACTGAGACTGAAAGAAGGTGAGGTAATAAGGTAGGAAGAGAAGGTGTGGTGAGACCTCACACGATGAGTGTATCAAGTATCAGTATCACTGCCGCTTTGATCATGTGACCTTGGTATTGCACAGCCAACTATTCCATCACGTGCTTTGTATGTGCTTCGTACCCCACCCTATCGCTGGCTCTTATCAAACACGCGTTGTGCATACCCCGTTTGACTCATTCAACCTAAACACACAAGGCGTCCCAACTGATACGGAACTTGACTTCTTCCAGCACACTTCAGAACACGACACAGGAAAAGGGATTGGTATTGACGAAGGAAACTGAATCAGTAGCAGCGATCTCAGACACAAACGGCATACAAACAGAAACACCACAAACACAACCACATTCATTTGACCTTTCAGATCACAGTTCATTATCTACAGTAGATCATATCTACCTCAACACCCAACACATCACTTATTACACACACACACACATACACACCACCACCATGCGAAACAAGATCCTTATTGTTGGCCCCCCTGGATCGGGCAAGCTCACCATGCTCAAGGAGCTCATGGGCACTGTGTCTCCCGTCACAGGCTCCCACGCTGGCATTGTCGAGGAGTACCACATCAAGAACAAGTACTACGAGGCGCGTGTCGGTGTTTGGGTCGACGAGTTCCTGCTGGACGGCGATGCGGCTCAGCTGACCCCCGACCGTATCGAGGGACTCGTGTCGCTGCAGGAATGGACCCACTCCTTCTGCAGCTCGGAAGCTAAGGAGGTGCGCGACTCCATCAAGGCCGTGGTCTTCACGCTGCGTCAGGGCTCGGACGCCGCCCACCTCGAGCCCCAGCTCAAGACGCTCGAGCCGCTCGTGGGTCTGCTGGACAACGACAACTGGGATGGGTCGCTCATTTGTCTGCAGAAGGGCCACGTCGGCCCCGAGCTGTCGGCCCAGCTGGACGCCGTGTGCTTCGACTACGGGTTTGAGTACATCAACCACCTCGTGGCCGAGCAGGGCGAAACCACGGGCTACGACCGGCTGCAGGAGGCGATCGAGGTGCTGGGATGGGAGACCCAGGACGAGGCCAAGCAGACGCCCGTGCCCGATCCCATTCTCACCTCGCCGACACTCATGGCGCGGTCTTCGCCGTCGCTGCACGCGTCCTCGTTTGATGCACGATCGCTGTCCCTGTCGCCGGCTGATTCGGATATGCTCAAGGGGCTGCTCAACGACGATCTGGACAACTTCCAGAACATTTTCGACAAGCTGAAGATTGCAAGAAACTCGAACCTCAGCGACGAGCAGCGGATGCGTATGGCCAATGATCTGGCCGAGCAGCTGATTGGAGGGGAGGTTCCGGGGCAGTAAAGAGGGGGGGTCTAGACGGTAGGCTAGGGGAAGAAGTTCTTAGTCAGCAGGCTAGGAAGGGAAGTTCTTGACTCAGGTCGAGGACAAAGCATGAGGACTGGGGGAGATTAATTATTGGTGGTAGAGGAACAGCTTTCCTGCTGTGACTTTTCCACCCCGCACATTGTGCACTTACATATGTACACTATTGACATCTTTATTGATGATATGTTACCGCGAAGAGTACCGCGTGTATAACTGGGCATCTGATGCGTTACAGAGTCCAAAACGTTCCTGATTGGTTCGTTGCCCTAACGGGTTTGTCGCCTTAACGGGTTTGCCTATTCCAGTACGCCCTAGTGGCTGTCCATTCCCGAAAGGGTTCCTATCTTGATAACTGCGTTCCTAGCAGAGAAACTAGCTGTGAGAGTGGAAACACTAGCTAGAGTATGGCAGAAGGAGTGTTTTTCATACCTCCATGTAGTGGCGAAGGAGATTTCTCCAATGTGCCCTTGTGCTTGTTGAGTGGCGAGCAATTAGATGGTGCTTGTTGAGTGACAAGCAGTTAGATGGTGATGTGCTGTTGAGCACAGTAGCGAAGAAAGACGGTCCGACACGTCTAGTAGCGAAGAGGGGGTGGTTGAGAAGACTAGTAGCAAGAAGCGACGTTGGCTTCCCGCAGTAATACGTAACCATTGGTTGATGGGCACCTCGAGAGTCGCGGTGTCTGTTTACATGTGGTTGGGTATAAGGAGGGGGTGGCTCATGGTCAGCTTCTGCAGGGCTGTCACCCAAGTGGCTATTCTTATCTGTATGTTGACGGTTACTACAATCATCTCACGATATCTTGAAGGGTAACTACGCACATCAATCGTCAACAGTCTTCGGTCTCTTATGGGAGATCTCTGACAATACAGACTGAGTTAGGTGCTGTCACTCTGTGCTGGGCTCACACTATCACTCGCCGGCTTGGCTAGACGTGCCCTTGCGCTCACGTCATCGTTTAACAAATTCGAGATGTGTCTCGCAGACTCAACTTTGACGTCTTCTAAGAAAGACTGCTTCTCAATGGTACAGTACAAGTAGCTTGTTGGCGGCGCTTCACCATGGGCAGTCTTACTCCAACGGTTATAGGTGGTGCTTCACAGCTGTCGCTCAGCAGCTTCAGAATTACCGAGTCTTGTGGAGATGAGCAGAGCCAGATCGACTTCTGGTGCTGATTGGAAAGGTATGATGAGGTTTATATGATGTTTTGATGGTTGAGGGGGGATACGAAATACGGTTGCTCGTATCTCGGGACATGCATGAAAGAATAATATAGAGTCTGATGGACTTAGATGGGCTGATCTATCTATGATATAATTGATATGAAAGACGACTTATTTGGTATCAAAATGATCAGAATTTTGGCCACAATAAGTTCATGTAGCTTTAGACTCTTCTGAATATGTATTGGCGTCAGAACCATGACCTCTCTCCTCCTGATTAAAGTTACGGCTACTCGTATTCGGTGGTAATACTCGCTTGCCTGAGAGAAGAAAGAAGAATAGATAATGAGGAACATCGAACGAGTTCGTTATAATTTTAGCATCTGCTATACCTACTGCGAAAACTTGGGACTCAAATGCTGTCTCTTCACGTTGCAGTCACTCTATCCATATCTTCTTCAGTCTGGGGTAAGGTTTCGGCTAAGGATGGACAAGGAAGGCAGCTATGAAGTTATAGATCAGAATATGACCAATGCTCATTAGTCCCCTATAAATCTATTCTATCAGTCTCTAAGATCATTTCAAGTGTATTTTTTCTAGTGTATTACAAGTAATTATGTCAAATGAATGCTCTATACTACATTAAAGGGAGCTGTTCATTCTACTCTTGAAGCTCACTATCGTCAAGAATAACGTCCGCAAATGAAGTGATTTCTTTCCTTTTTATAGCTAATCGATTAACTGAATAAATAAATAAATACCTCTCTAGACCTCTGCCACCTCATGGGCAATCCTCTCCTGCTTCTCCCTCTCAACTCCTTCAAGCCACACTCTCAGGTACTTTGTCAACTCTTCCCACTGTTCAGGACACTCGTTGCTGAGTTGGGTGACATCTGATCCTAGCTGTTCGTCAATGGCGTCCATTCTCAGTCTCAGGAACGGAATGAAGTCCATGGTGATGAGAATCAGATATGTGACTACAAAGGACCAGCCAATAGTAGCACAAGCGGATGCAAGTTGGTAACCCAGCTGAACGTAGTGTCCATTGACCCATCCTCCCTTGATGACCGTGACTCCGTCTGTTTTAGTCACATAATCTGAGGCAAAGAAAGCAGTCATGACCGAACCTGTGAACCCTCCAATTCCATGAAGTGCAAACACATCAAGTCCATCGTCAATACACAGAACACCCTTGATTCCGATTCCCAGATTGGCAGCTACTCCAGCAACAATGCCAATCACCACTGCTGACCACGCAGGAACAAAACCAGCAGCTGGAGTGACTCCAACTAGACCCACAATGGCGCCTGAACAGATTCCAATAGCAGTCCATTTGCCATTGTGTCTAAAGTAGTCGACGACCATCCATGTGAGACCTCCACAGGAAGCAGCCAGGTTTGTGTTCACCATAGCCACAATACCTCTCACACTGGCTCCTCCAGCAGAACCTCCATTGAATCCCAGCCATCCAAACCACAGCATGATAGTGCCCATGATGATGTAAGCGACGGAAGAGGGTCTGAAAGCAGGCACGAAATCACACGCTGGGCTCTTTCGACGGCCCACCACCAAAGCGAAAGCCATAGCTGCGCTTCCAGAACACATGTGAACAGGTCCTCCTCCTGCAAAGTCTAGGGATCCCAGTCTAGCAGCCCAGCCGTTGGGATTCCATGTCCAGTAAGCAATGGGACAGTAGACGATTGTCTGCCAGAGAAAGAGGAAGATAGCCAGAGGACCGAGTCTGACTCGCTCGTTTCCTCCTCCAATCATAAGAGCAGCAGTCACACAGGCAAACATGCCTTGGTAGAAGTAACAGACGACATCTGGAACTGTGGGAGTTGAAGCTGATCGATCAGTCCACACGTCTTGAGCTACAACGTGCTCCATACCTCCAATAAAATGCTGACCGTTGTCTTTGGCTGAGAAACTCAACGAGTAGCCCCATAGCCACCATTGGAAGAAGGAGACTCCTAGAGTCATCATTCCTGTCCATAGAGCACTGAGAGCGTGGTTTTTGCGCGACAATCCGGAATACAGAAATGCTATGCCGGGGACCATCAACCAGACGAGAATGCCGCTTGTAGTGACCCATACAAGGTCAGGGAGTTCGTATTGTGACATGAAAAGAAGGTGATCTGATAAAAAAATGTGTTTTTGCCGTTCAAAGGTCGTCCAAGATCTGATCTTCTTCGTATAGTCGCAAATCTGTATGGATCGTTCGTGTAGATCTCAGATCTCAGATCTCAGCTTGTTCTTGAGTATTAATATCGAATTAATGTCTCTTTCATATTCCACCACCCAATCACTATATATAATTGCACGTCGTTATCTACGCACGTTTCGGTGAGTGCATGTTATCTGACAGCTGCTCGGAGCAATGGGCTGAAACAGGATGTCTAAGAAGCCTTTGAAAAAAGCAAATGGAAAAGCGCAAAGCGGCACAAAAACCGATAATATTCTGCATCGAAGGTGGAAAAATGGGGTGATTCTTTCTGTTCACGTGGGTGGGCGGTGGAGAACACGTCTGGATATTCAGATCTCAGTGTTCTCATTTTCTCTCCTATCTCTATCTGAAAAAAGGGGTAAGGCACACTAACAAACGTCTCATGTCTTGTCACTGTAACCACCAGTCTTTTCCCCTTGGGTGAGACTGACACTAACGCATCCAGTCTAACGCGCATGGCACTGCTGCTTCCGTTCAAGGGAAATTGCCACACATGGAGATACGAACGGCAAGGTGTCAATAGGGCCTATCCGTGTCTGATGCGCAATGTTAACTTTGAACGCTGTGACTTGAGCAAGAGCCGAAAACGGACGTCAGAGGTGTCACACGAATGCTCTCGGGCAGGAGAAGACGGTGGTGAAGTCTGTTATCAGTTCCAACTTCGTCTGAGCCCAGAATCGACGTTTTCGACGTTTTCGACCATCCGCATCTCGAGATCTAGTCTTTGGCCCTCAGACTAGCCCAGAACTCAACGCGTAATTAGCTCACGTGACTGAAACACTTGCGCAAACCTACACCGCCGGCCCTCCTCTCAAATTCCGTGTCTGTTATCAGCCAGAGTGGTATTTAGCATGCACCCCCACGCACCCCCACTTTAGCTCAAGGTGCATTACCTGAATCGGGGTGGAGGGCTGATTGAGACCTTGGTGATCAAAAGACGACTGTGAAATGTCTCTGAAGATCCTCCAGGACCTCCCCAGACCGCCATTTGTCACTCTGATGTAATGCACCATGTGATAATATCGCCATTGACGCGATGAAGGCGGAGTCGTTGGAAAGACTTAGGTACAATTTATGCACAGAAGTCACTACTGAAAAAATATTTGAGTGCGAGATAAGAATCGACGGGATCTTCCGTCGGTCAGCTAAGAGATACACTTGCTCGTATAACTGCAAATTCTTCACCGGCTTCACACGGCACCCCATACCCCTTTGCATCTCGCTTAATTAAGCTCCAACAAGAGTCGACTTTGAGAGGTGAAGGTGGTGGTGAAAAACACGAATTCCAATAACAAGTTGATAGAAAGAGTCATTGACTGATTCTGATTACACCGCTTCAACTCCCATTAATATGTCTCATTTATTCATCTAGATAGACACCTCCAAAGTGCCAACTCTAAACCCCGTCAACGTTCAATATCGAACGGCGGCCAAGAAATCCGAATTATTCGCTACCAAAAGGCAGTGGAGAAAAAAGCCAAGCCAATGACAAATCCTCCCTCCCGGCGCTACCGCCCCATATAATTTTTGGACCCCCAACAGCGTGTATAACGCCTCTTTTGGAATCTTATCGAAACCCTATCCACTCTCTCATGCATCTTCGTATGTATCTCGTATACAACGGAAATGCTTGGATTTTGACAATATTGTGCGTCCAGGTTCCAATATCCTCTTTCCAAAGTCGTCTCTTGCTATCTCTTCACTCCTTTTCCGGATTCCCCGCTCTGTTTACCGCGTTCAGTCTCGTTTATCCGCTTTCGGAACAACTAGCTCAAAACATACCCCTGAATGCGATCTACGTTTGCGTTAGAGCCCTTGGGCGGTCGCTGGCAGTAATGGGCGACTGCCTTTATGGCTGCTTATGTGATGAATTTCTTTTTCCAGCCAGATTGAACCCGTAAACAGCTTGTGGCAGTGGCAATTGTTGATCGTATTCGTCAATGACGTGCCAAGTAGCTGTTGCATGTTGCTGTTTCAGATAGTGACATATGACCTGTTACATGCTGCAAGCTGCTTGGAACATGTTTTGAGACCCGTGACTGATCTCAACTATCTATTAGACAACTCTCAGTTGCTTCCTTTTTACTGAAATCCCAGACAGGGTGCTGATTGGACGCACCACTGGAATCCTGCCTAGATACGGCTTCCTGCCGTGTTTCAGCGTGTCTCAGTTGAGAATGAGCGGGAGAATGAGAGTAGAATCGAATGAGAGTATCGATATTTTGTTTCTCAATGCCATAGTTCATGAACTGGAAGTAGCTATGAGTAGTAAGAAGTGCTCTGTAGCTGCTTCATCATATCCAGATCCATAGAGACCCTTGAAACTCCTACACTTCACCAAACGCTTTAATAACACCAATATACACCGAGGATCGTGTTCTTTGACTTTCAAAGTGAGATTTGCTTCTTTTCAGGCGATTGGGGATTTTCATGTCCTATAGACATAGGAAGCCTTCAGATCTAAAATAAAGCAGCCAAAGAGACAATTACTGAAACCAAATGACTATAGAAAGAAGCATATAGGCTCTGATAAGTCTCCAGGCTGGTATGCTAGCCTACCCGTCGCATATTCCTATTTCTATGTGTCCCCGGAGTTAACGGAGATAAGCAGGTTCTGTATTAGTGATCTTTAGATGGGATCTCTATTTAGTTGAGAATTACTTGACTAAGATATTGGACAGGAGCTACAAATATGATGTGGAAAACATGAGATGACTGCAAAATTAGTATCATCCTGATTCCACTAGGCCAACAATCGCACTCCTCTACTTTTGGTAAACAAATTCCCTTCACGACAAATCTGGTGATCCAAAAACCTCCATCTCCCCTTTCTCCCCCAGTTGAACCCTAGTAAACATTACTCCACATGCATATCATGTCTCGCTTATTTCATGCTCACGCGATCAGAAATGGGTGATGCAGAGAACCCCATACAACGGCATTGAGTTGGAATTAAGAAGTAATGAAAAAAGCTAGAGATATCACATGACTTTGTCTTTTATCTGAACCATTTTTCATATCCTGCTTACTAACAAAATCTTTCAGAAAACGCCACCTTAGTTCCCAACACACTCAGAAGCAGATTCCACATCTTCTAGACCTTCGAAACACCTCCAAATCCACTCTCCCACAGCTCTGTAACCCCCACAACCCCCTCAGAACTCATCTCCTCCTCCTCTTTTAATCTGACGTCACTCTCACAGTTTAGACCCACTTGCTGCGGTTATGACGTCATGGAACAGTATTGCTGAAATGAAGGCAGCTGGATTATGTAATCGGAATAGGTGGTGCCTGGAGAACACAAAGTACCTTGTAGTCAGCATTCAGATCACCCAACTTCCTCTTATACCTTCCTCATTCATCTCAATATAGACACTCTTATTAGCTTGATATTCTCATGTGAAGTTATTTTAGGCTACAATACAAGTAATGGGAGGAGAAGATACATGTCGATAATACGCAGTTGTGGGCTGAAAAAGAAGAAGAAAAAGGCATACACATAGTTACCGCAGGCTGGTCACGTGATTTAACCACTTTATTTACAACAATTACACGTCTTTCACCTCAGAATTACCACCCTCCCCTCCTACCCCTATTTACAGTTTATGCAT
This sequence comes from Yarrowia keelungensis, assembly GCA_001600195.1. Taxonomy (NCBI): domain Eukaryota; kingdom Fungi; phylum Ascomycota; class Dipodascomycetes; order Dipodascales; genus Yarrowia; species Yarrowia keelungensis. The sequence goes on along the minus strand of BCJD01000004.1, from coordinate 65,175 downwards.
CATGTCCACGTAGACACACGTATCGTAATATGCTTGGTACAATATTATATTAACCAGTTGAACATCAGTCTAACGACTTGACACAGCACACACTACACAACACGCACAAAACTACAATGAGTGAAAACGAGTGAGTAACCATGGACACAAACACCGTGCGCACACAAAAAACTAACCCAGCTTGCAATCGTTTGCACCTGTTGTGGGTCGAATGAAGTCGAAACGATGGGTCCAGGCTTCAGCTCCTTCGTACGATGGAGATGACTGGGATGACGACTATTACAGTGGCGATGACGCGCCCGAGGTGCCCGAGGTGCCCAGTGAACACGTGGCGTCTATTGCTGAGGCAGATGAGTCAGCAGCTGCTGAGCCAGAGGTCGTATCACCCCCCGTGATCAAGCCTCTTGCTCTGGGACGAGCTGGTCAGCAGCAGAAGCTGGAGGAGCAGCGGGAGCTTGAGCGGAAGGCGGAGCTGGAGGCCGAGCACAAAGCCGAACTCGCACGTCAGGCCGAACTGGAACGCCAAGCCGAACTGGAGAAGCAGTACCAGGCCAAGCTTGCCGAGGAGAAGCGTCAGCGAGAGCAGCTGGAGGAGCTGGAGCGCGAGCAGGAGCGCATTCGGGAGGCGCGGGTCAAGGCCGAGCTGGAGGCCAAGGCCCAGGCTGAAGCGGAAGCCAAGGCAAAGGCCGAAGCGGAGGCCAAAGCAAAGGCCGAGGCCGAGGAGCGTGACCGCCTGGAGCGCGAGGAGATTGAGCGCGAGTACCGGGAGCGCCAGGAGGCCGAGCGGCAGCGGCAGAAGCTAGAGGAGGAAGCGAAGGAGAAAGAGAGACTTGCCAAGGAGAAAGAACGATTGGCCAAGGAGGAAGCTGAGAGACAGGCTAAGCTCGAAGAGGAACGCAAGGCCAAGCTCGAGGAGGAACGGCTTGCTCGGCTGGAAAAGGAGCGACAGGCTGAACAAGCTCGCATGGCCAAGATTGAAAAGGCCCGGATCGAGGCGGAAAAACAGGCTGCTAGGGAAGCTGAGGAGCGCAGACAGGCCGAGGAACAGCGTAGACTCGCTGAAGAAGAGGAGAAACGACAGGCCGAGGCTGAAGCTGCGCGTGCTGCTGCTCTGGAAGCTGAGCTCGAGGCTGAGCGAGAGAAGGAGAGTAAGCGACAGGAGGCAGTCCGACAGGCCGAAAAGGAACGTCTGGACGCCGAACGCGAGGCCGAGTACCAGTCCAAGCTCGAGGCTCGTGCCAAGGAGGCCGAGAAGGCTCGTCAGGCTGAAGAGGAGCAGCGGGAAGCTGAACAGGCTCGTTTGGAGGCTGAAAGACATGCTCTGCTTATGTCAGCTGCAGGCGAGGAGGAGGCTGGAGCGTCCAAGGGGTCGCCTAGCTCAGGGTCGTTCTACGACTCGCGGTCCAAGGGTGTCACTGGAGGTTCTGGAACTCCCGTTGTGGCTTCTCCTAGAGTCGACTATGACGATTTCCAGCAGGCTTCGTCCCCCAACCCTCGAGATCCCTACGATCCTAGCAATCACTGGGGAGGTGGTGCAGCTGTAGAGCAGGAGCAGGAGAGTTCGTCTCACGGTATTGTTGGCGCTATTGGAGGAGCCCTAGCCGGTGCTGCTGCTGCTGTTGGAGTTAGTACTTTGGGCAAAGGTGAGGAGGACAAGTCTTCCAAGGACCACTCTATCGGTCTGGATAAAGAGGTTCTGGCTGCTCCTGCTGACGAGGACAAGTCTCTGAAGCACGCTAGCATGATGGCTCAGGTTGGTGCTGGAGAAGAGGAGACTGAGACGCCCACTACTCTTCCTGGAAGCTCGGGATCGACCGCCAAGAGTCTGTCCCATATGGACTCGGTCGAGGACATTGTTGCTGACTACTACGCCTACAGCAGCGATGAGGGTGTGGATGGAGAGGGAGTGGAGTACGACGAGGAGGGTGTTGAAGAGGGCTCCACGATGGATGGTCATAAGGACGTGTCTGAGGAGAAGAGCACGAAGGAGGACGTTAAGAAAGACTCCCTTGACATTTCTCCCGTGTCTTCCACTTCTCATTCCCACTACGCTGACGCTGAAGATGTGGAGGCAGGATACACGATGGATGGAGTCAAGATGGAGGGTGGAGACGGTTCTGATCATGAGACTGACCATGAGACCGACGAGGACGACAAGAAGCTGCACAAACTGGACACCTCCATGGTTCCAGACACTTCTGATGTTTCCACTCCTAAAATCGGCCACGAATCCTCTGCTTCTCCTTCCAAACGAGACATTCCTCCCCATCTGGTTCCTGGTATCACTGTGAGTTCTCACGTGAAACCCTCTGCCTCTGAAATCACTCCTACGACAGAGATGAACAAGCTGTCGGACGAGATTCTCAACTCCTTCTCTGCTGAAGGACAAAACAATGATCCCTACTACACCAACAGTGCCTACGACTATGATGATAGCGATGCTGGTCCTGATGCTGAACTTCAGGCTCTTTATGCTGGATCTCACAAGTTTTTGGACGCTCGAATGTCCAGAGATATGAGCGACGTTCATGGCGATTTCAGTGTGGCTCCTCTTTCTCCTAAGCGGCTTTCTCGAGTTGCTGCTACTGATGAAACTAACGAGTCCAGCTCTCTACCCACTGTAGGCGCTGTGGCTGCTGTTGTTGGTGCTGCTGGAGCTGTCGGTGTTGCTTCTGCCGTTTCTGGAGGAGAAACCACCTCTGCATCTGCCACTCCTACTGTTGGCGAGGCTCCCAAGTTTGAGGAGTCCACCAAGGCCGTCAAGGAGGCCATGGAGGGCAACAAGGACATGGAGAAGGATCTGGAGAAGGATCTGGAGGCCAAACAGACTGAACCTTTGCCTTCTTTGCCTTCCATCCCTGTTTCTTCTCTGGATCCTGGTACTCCTGCTCTGGGTGATATCAAGGATACCAAGGATGAGAAGGAAGACAAGGAAGACAAGGACGAGAAGGAGGACAAGGACGGCAGATCTTCTCCTGAAATGGACGAGTTTGAGGACGCTGTCGAGCGAATCTCTACTAACGACGAGAAACCTGACCGAACAAGCCACGATTCCGGCTACAAGTCGATGATTCTCGCCTCTTCTCTGGAGAATGTGGCTACCACTCCTTCTGCTGGCGCCTCTTCTCGCTCAGCGTCTCGAGGAGCTGGTATTCTTGGAAAACAGAGCAGTATCGGATCCATGAACGCTCTGGGCAAGACACACAGCTCTTCTTCATCCTCCGCTCACGCTCCTGGAATCCCCACTTCCTCAGCCGTCCAGAACATCTTCCCTACTAATTCCGTCTCTACAGGTTCTCCAGCTCAGGCTCCTGCTTCTTTCGCGAAACAGGCTACTACTACCGCTGTTCTGCCCAAGGGACCTGCCATTACCACAGCTCAGGTGCGATCTGGTCCTTCATACGACTTCAGATCCATTCTTACGCGTCCTCGGTCTGTTGATCGAGCTAACGCGTTCAATGACGCTCGAAAACGAGAGGCTGAGTACTCTCCTGGTCTCGAGAGCTGGCTGGTGTTCACCTACAACGCTCTGAAGACAGATGCGGGTATCAGTGACATGCAGACGTCCGGCTCGTACTCTGGAGGTTCCAATAACCTGCCCAAGGCATCGTCCAATATCCTGGCTGGATCTATTGGAGATGTGTTCCAGAACCCTCTGTCAGGCATGTCTGGCGCCACCAAGGTGTCTGAAAAGTCGTCACAGGTGTTCAACAAGGTCGGAGAAAGCACCACCAAGCGAGCCCGGGGTCTGTTTGCAAAGTCCAAGAAGCTCATGAAGGGAGATAGATGATTAGGCGAGTCTATAGTTTATTTAAGTGTTGGTATTGTATAAAGAGTTGTGTGTAGGGTGTGAAGAGGAACACTAGCTAGGATGTAGACAGTCACTATCATCAATTTGTGTTGTGGTTAAGTGAAAGAGCTCTTTCAAGCTTACATAAAACAGCAGTGTAACAAGGATCTTCACTACAAGTAGTTGTAATACGTTAAATGAGAATTTGACGGTACCATTGCATTCCGAAGACCTGCTTTGCAGTATAAAAGTGTCACTGGTTTCTGTATAGCCGTTCTCAATCATGAGTTACCAAGGTCTACTTGGCCAACGACCTTAACAAATAACCAACTAAATATAAAGGTCTCCACAAGTATAATAAGCCACCTTATATAAAGACCACCTTAATTGAGCCACCTTATTTCACTAATCACTTCTGTTCTTCCTCCACACCACTTCACTGTCACCACGAACCACCCACTCCATTCCGTGTCTCTCTTCTAACAACACAAAGCGGCGGACGCAATCATGTTATGTCTCCAATTCGGCGTGCGATAGAGAGACATGAAGTGAAGTGAGCTGGTTCAGTGTGACGTTGGTGGTGTGTTTGTGTTTGTGTAACTTGACCCTACATGTGGCCTACACACTTGCACAGGTCTCAACTTGTCCAAGAGACGAGATAACTACCTTAGCCTAGTGTCGAGCACCTCACCACGCACTCCTTGTTTTCCCACCCTCTCACTTTCCAGATTGTTATGTTATGCTATGTACAGATACGGCTCGTGGGCCAAAGGGTTAAGACAACTTGAACGACACCAGTAAAGAGATTACTTGTCTTCAGGCTTGGGGTAGGGCAGGGACTCGGGAGGTCCCTGGCCAGAGAGACCGAACCGGTCGCCCATCTTCTTGCCCATGTAGGCGTTACCAGCTCCCTCGTAGTAGGAAACTCGCTCGACACCGGTGGCGCCGTGGGGAACCTGGTTTCGGGGAGGCAGCTTGCCGTCCTCGACCTCGAACACGTTTCGGGCGTACTGTTCGGTTTTCTGGGACCAGATGTATCTGAGTTAGTAGGTGAAGAGTGACGAGTGCGAAGCACGTTGCGACAATGTGGAAGACACTATTGGTTCTGAGGTGAATGTAGAGTTCAAGGACGAGATATGAACAGTAGTGTTTCACTCTCCTGGTGAACAGCAGCAGGTCTGTTGCATGCCAGCGGTCACCCATTGAAGGAAAAAGACCCAACACATAGAAGTTAACCAGAACATGTCTATAGCATCACCAACATTGCAGACAGTCTTTCTGATAGCCATTGTAACAGAGACTTCTCTGAGACAATGAGTTCATCAGAAAAGACAGGTGCAAGTTCTTAAAGCTGAGGTGTGAATCAAGAACGCACGTCACTTAGAATGATGCCAAGGTATCACTTTCATAGACAGTAACAGGTAGATTGTGTATTCAGAGGCATGCTATGCTGGTTCAATGAGCACGTGCATTGACAGTGACGTGTCACAATCTCCTATGCCTGTTCTCGAGTCCCCACTATCACGACATCCATCATGTCACTTACGTCACTTGCGTCTCCTCTCCCATACTCACTTCTTAACGAGGTAAATAGACCCGATGAAACCAATGAAGGAGTAGAAACCAATCTTGAAGTTTCGGGCGGGAATCTTGGGCTCTTCGTACCAGTTGGACATTTTGGCTGTGCTTTTCGAGGGTGGTGGAGATGATCAGGTCAGATTTGTAAATTGGGTTGAAGCGTATGTACGCCAACTTTAAGCGCAACTCATAATCTGAATTTTGGAGGAAAATGGTGTGTACAAGTTTGGAAGCAATTGCCTTACATGAGGGGAGACGGAGTTTGCTTTGAGTTACGCCCTGAATCACTCCTATGATATTGCACTTACCCTAACTAGATTCCATATCATCTTTCTCTCACTACTCCCACCAGCCACAGTGAAACTTTGAGCCACAGTGCATACCAAAATGTGGCGTTTTCTGTGGCTAGGGCTCTTTGTCAGAGATACAGCAGCATCGTCAAGTTGCTGGTATATCAAAAAGTCGTTCGCAAACGTCCAAATACCTGAAATATCGCCCTCCACGGCTCCTACTGAATACTCCAAGAGGGGACACTCTAACACTACCTAAAACACCCCTCTCGGTGAGCCAATCAGAGGTGATTAGTAACCCATTATGAGCTGTAAAGTGTCAAAAGATACCACATAATCTTAGCAGACGTTTCTGAAAATTGTAATAATGCCTTAAATTGTTTGCTTTCTATTATCATTGTCTTTATAGTCACTGTACTGTAACTGCCATATCTAAGATGTTCACTCTAATGTTTTACACTATGAAGACTGCCACCAACAAGAGTGTCTATTTTTGCCCCAAGAAACAACAACTTCTAACATATTAGACTCCCAATGTGTTCATAATGCCATTTAATGCATTCAGTGAAAAAATATCACTTCCATTTTTCCAACTCGGCTCTTTGGAGACATCCCCACTAGCCTCCTTACTTAACTCTAATAGTTGACCCATTACTTAGCTCTAGTATGAGATATATAGCTCTTGGTATAGCTGCCAGTGACTTTCAGTAGCCCATAATCAGCCCAAATCGCCACCATAATCACACAGCTGCATTTGTGGCTTTCAAAACCTCTTCTGCAAAAGTTGTTTACTAAGCATTCTTACAATAGGTTACTAGGCTTACTAATCGGCTTACTAAGCTCGGTGCCTTACGACATTTCAAGACCTTCCAGTAGTTGACAGAACAATGGTATTTACACATAAACAAGTCACGTGACTACTTTGATAGCTTTGTTCTCATTTAAATAACTCCCCTTAATTTTTCAATCCCCGCTACACCCCATTTACCACTATCTACCGCTACTGTAGGTCCATAGACCAACTCTATATAGATAAAATTGACCTTGCTGCAGTTGCACGATACAAGCGAGGTGTTTGGAGGTGGAACACAACAAGACACACTCTCACCACACCCACTACACGACATTCCCTCGTCATGTCCAAGCAGCCCACCAATCCGTTGATGCGCAGCAAAAAGTACGACTCGCCCTTGCGACGAGATCGGCCTTCTTTGCGGCCTCAGATGCGAAAAGGCCCCATCAACATTCCTGCTCGGCCAGGCCACAAGTTCATCCAGAGCAACCCCAGTGGCGTGAAAAAGGAGGAGAACGAGCCCAAGTACAAGGAGTACTCGCTGGTGGCTGCGTCCAAGGACGAGCTCAAGGACCTGCGGTACCACATTATGCGGCTACACACCATCAAGAATGTGGATCCCGGTTCCGATTTCACGCCTCCGATTAAATTGCACAGAAAGGACCCTCGAAACCTGCAATTTCAAGCGACACAAGAGGAGCAGGCTGCTGAGTCTAACGCTGACAGTGGTGCTGAAGGAGAGGCTGGAACTGAGCCCGTCAAGCGAGAACAGGCCGATCTGTCCAAGATTGCGCCTGACGGAGGAGCGCGACACGCGAAAAAGAACCAGTTCAACAAAAAGGCCAAGCAGGTGATCCACAGAGACGAGGAGGCCAAGAAACTGCGGTACGAGGAGTACTACCCCTGGGTGATGGAGGACTACAGTGGCAAGAACACGTGGGTGGGCAACTACGAGGCTGCCCAGAGCGACTCATACTGTGTGTTTGTGTTCCACGGCAACGGTTTCAAGATGGTGCCGGTCGAAAAGTTCTACAAGTTCACTCCTCGAAACCAGTACGCTACCCTGACCCTTGAGGAGGCTGAGAAGCGAATGGCAGACAGTGTCAAGGCCGGAACCCCCCGATGGCTCATGAAACACATGTCGCCCGAGATGCAGCAGTCGCGAATGCGGGACCAGCGACCTCGAAAGTTCCAGACTGTCGATAGTGGAGGACCTGTAGATGACGACGATGGACTGTCTCGTCGACGAGAGCGGGACGACGAAGATCTCGATTTCGACCATGTCTTTGACGACGACGAAGAGGCGCCCATCATGGACGGAGACGAGGAGGACCAGAAGGAGGTGGAGCGGAAGATGAAGAACGAGCACCGGTCGGCAGCCGTTCTCAAGGACGATACCCACGACGATATGGGCGATCTGTTTGGCGAGGAGGAGGAGGAGAAGATGGACAAGGAGGGCCGAAAGCTGAAAAAGTACCTGCGATCGCTCGAGAAGAACGCCCACTACGATTCCGACGACGACGAGAACCCCTACGCCTCTTCCTCCGAGGACGATGACGATGAGGACCATATCAAAAAGGAGGATTCGCTGGTCAAGAAGGAGGAAGACGTGTCCATCAAGGAGGAGCCCATGCCTCTGTTTGTCAAAAAGAACATCACCGGACTGCCTCGAGGAATGGCTGTGGTCCAGCTGCCTCCCCATATTCTGGCCAAGTTCACTCGAGGAGTGTGGAACCCCAACGCCAAGCGACCTCGAGAGGCTGGAAGTGATGGAGGAGACGCCAAGCGGCCTCGAACCGCCGACGCCGACCTGCCTGCTCCCTTTGGACCCAACGATACGGTGCTGTCGGACGAGATCATTCTCAACACTCTGCGAACTCGACCTCCCATGGCTGTGCAGGATCTGTTGCGAATCCTCATGCCCATCATGCGTAAGGATGCCGACAACAAGGCTCGTCTGACGGCCTGTCTGAAGAAATACGCCAAGGTCCAGAACGGAGTGCTGGTGCTGAGAGAGTAACCGTAGGGAATATAGACTGAGATGACCATATTGAAACATAAACATAAGATGAATATAATAGCATAGTTTGAGGGTGGAGTGGTGGTTTCAATACGAGTAATTCGCTGTACAAGTAGCGATCTGAATGGTATGATGAACATGAATGAACCTGAAATGACTTCCAGGATCTTAAGAAGAAATGGACGAACTAAAGGTCAGGAGCTCAGCAATTTGTGCAATGGAAGTGTTATATGATGATGATTGAAGAGTCTGGACCTTCTCTTTGGTCGTAGTTGATATCTTGTGTTTTTTTACACGTCAATCGAGCACCATCCCCAATACTAACTAGCATCTAAGGAATTTAAACGACAGTCAGATGCAAGGATCTAATACACGCTGTTCTAAAGCATCAGGCAGGCTACTATAGTACAAGTAGAACCTTTATATAGCGTCCTTCCTACTTGTACATGCTTTTGATATCATACTCTTCTTGGAAGTGTCTCTGATGCAGAACAGCTTAAGTAATCATTCATAAGGTGAAGTTCTTCATCCGTAATGGTGTCATGAATAAGAAATAGGCTAAGTTCTTGATTTGTAACTCCATCTACACCTATACCATAGTACTTACTCGCTTCTACTCCATAAACTACAGTACACTACACTCATTAATAATCATCATATGCATTATGCTATTGTCCATCCTTCCTCCGTACCTATTATACCTTCCTCCTCTAATGTCCCTCCTCGTGCCAGTACTCCTCGTTGCTCGAGGAGCTGCTGGAACTGCTGGTGCTCACAGGACTGCCCATGGCATCGTCGTCAACAACGGCAGCGTAGGCGTTCTGCTCCACCATCTGGTCGTAAGTGCCCTCGGAAAAGTAGTCGTCAGCCTCGACAGACTCGGTCGCTGCTTCTCCAGCAGGTCCGGCTCCTGCACCGGCTCCAGCTCCCGCTCCAGCGCCCAACTGACCAGCACCAGCCTCATACTGCTGCTGCTGCTGCTGGTAGCCCTGGTTGATCAGGTCCAGGTAGGCGTACATGAAGTTGGAGAGCAACACCTGCTGAACCAGAGGTCGCCGAGGGTTCGCCAGCTTCAAATGCGACAGCCGGTAGATGGCCCGCTCAATGTGCAGCGGGAACCGATGGTAGTACATGACCATGGCTCGTCCAGCGCCCGGAGGCACCAACACGGCAGGACCCGAGTAGAAGATGGGCGTCTCGTAGTCCATCACCGTCATCATGTTGGGCTTCATGTACGTGGACGGCAGATCGAACAGAGCAGGGTCGATGGGCGAGTACATGGGCTGCTGCTGGGCCTCGTCGCCAGCCTCGGGCACCGTGTCCTCCATGTCCTTGGACCCAGGACCGGCTCCAGAAACCACTCCAGAAGCAGGAGCAGCTCTGTCCACGTCCATGTGGTCGTCCTGGCGCTCCAGCTCGGCTCGCACATGCTCGTTCTTGGACTTGTTCTTGTCCCGACGTCGCTTGGTGGGAGACTTGGAGTTGCGAGCCTTTTGGATTCGGCGTCGCTGAGACGGAGACTGGGATCGAGACCGCTCGTCAGAGGGAGTGGTAGCTCCAGGAGCAGAGCCCCCAGCGGCAGAGGAAGCACCAGCAGAAGCGTTGTTGGCACCTCTTCGTCCAGGCTGAGTCTGGGGAGCCAGAACGGGAACAGGCTGGACACCAGAGGTAGTCTGAGGCTGCGCCTGAGCCTGAGCCTGGGACTGAGCCGGAACATCAACTGGCGGTGCAGGCTCCTTGTCCACCTTTTCCACCCGCTCCACTCGCTCCTCCACCTTCTTCTCGTCTCCTCCTGTGTTAATGTCATCGTCGCCCTTCTTGTCCTTCTTGAAGAACGACGTGATCAGCGTCGCAGCGTCCTTCTTGCCCTTGACCTTGCGCTTGATTGGGTTGGACGACTGCGGCGCGTGCTGCTCGTCCTCGGCAGCGTTGGCGTTATTGTCCTTGCCGTCCTTGTCCTTGTCGCCCAGCAGCCAGCCCCAGGTGCTCTTCTTGGACTTGGACTTTGAAGATTTTGAAGCCACCTCTCCGTCCGAGTCGTAGCCACCAGCCTCGGAGCTGGGAGCAGTGTTGGACCGTCCACGGCCGTACAGCTGCTCAGAAGCAGGAATGGAAGACAAGACGTCCGTCGTCTGACCCATCATTGACGGCGAGTTGAACGACGAACCGCCAATCAGCTGCTCGTCAGAGATGCGGTACACCACAGGCGCCTCCTTGTTGATGGGAAGCTCCTTGTAGCTCAGCTCCTTGTGCAGAGGCTGAGGAGGGGAGGGAGGCGCATGCTGCTCGGCAGAAGAGTCCACAGTCGAGGGGGTAGGCTCAGACACTGTGCTTCCGTCTCGAGCATGAGTAGGGTCCCGACCCGAAGAGCCAGAGTTGGAGGGAAAGTCAGGGTGCGACTTGAGCTCGGGACTGTGGCTGTGGCTCGACTTGTGGCCGGGCTTGTAGGGTCCAGGAGGAGCGCCATGAGTCCCAGGCTTGCCTCGAGCAGGAGGCCGTTCTCTAGACCGAGGAGGATGACCGTGACCATGGCCCTGAGAGTGGTTCTGGTGACCATGCTGACCTTGGGGGACGTGTCCGTGTCCTTGAGAGCCGTGTTGGGGACCATGCTGACCTTGGGGACCATGCTGACCCTGGGGACCATGCTGCTGCCCCTGAGGCCCATGTCCCTGCCCCTGTCCATGATGCTGACCCTGAGACTGACCTCTAGACCTATGAGTAGGCGGGTAAGGACCGCCCTGATGACCCTGGTGAGGGGCAGGGTGTCCCTGAGCATTGGGATGGCCATGATGGTTGCCCTGAGGCCCAGGACCAGGGTAGGGGCCCTGCTGCTGGTGTCCCTGGCCATGGGGACGAGCTCGCTTGTGTTTTGGAGGAGGGCCATTGTAACCAGGAGGAGGGCCCTGGTGATGCTGTTGCTGCGGATGCTGGCCGTGCTGAGGGTGGCCACCATGCTGCTGGGGATGCTGTTGGTGAGGGGGGTGCGAATGCTGCCGGTGCATCTGCTGGCCGCCGTAGCCGTGTGGAGGGCCGTGAGAAGGAGGGCCATGCTGAGGGGGTCCATGAGAACCGTGCTGGACATTGACAGCACCATCACGAGAGCTGGGACCTTCCCGGGGACCATCCCGAGGACCATCTCGAGGACCATCTCGAGGACCCTGAACCTGTCCAGAGGGAGGGGGAGGCACGGTCATCTCAGGTCTCGGTCCTGAACCAGCGTTAGTAACTGGAACAGGCGCAGGAACCGGAGGGGGGCCTGAAGGAGGACCAGATGCAGGACCCGGCACAGACCCCTTCCGCTTCCTCTGCTGAACATCGTCCTCGAAAGAGAACCCGTTGTCGTCCTCTGAAGGAGCGGCGGGAAGAGGGACCTTTGGAGGAGCAGGAGCAGGAGCCTGGGGGGCGTAGGGGGGCTTTCCGTCAGGCAGAGGCTTGTCCAGTGCTGGAGGGGGGATTGAAGGGGCAGGAGTGATAGTCACTGAGGGAGTTTCCTTGGCGACTTCAGCCTCCTTAACAACATGCTTTGGCGACACTGGGGAGATTGCCTGTTTGGGAGAAACCACGTCCACCTGCGTAGGCGACTTGGGCGAGACTTCTCCGTCCTCCACGCCTGGAATGGGAGGCATGGGTTTGTCCACATTCATCTCAGTGTCTTCGGAAGGAACCTCCGTCTGAGGAGGAAGAGAAGGCACTGGCTTGTCTAACGACTCCAGGGGAGCCATCAATGGAGGGCCCTGCTTCTCAGTGTCAACCTGCAACTGCTTTTCCTGCAGATACTTGTCCTCCTTCGGGGGAGGAGTGGGAGGCAGAGACGAGTCCACCAATGCAGAAGTGTCCATGGGATCGATTGACGCGGGGTCCACTACAGAGGAAGACTCCTTGTCTTCAAACGGATTACGGTCTCTCGCAGCAGACTCTGCTCGTGCTCGTCTGATGCTGCTGGGCTTTGAATAGTTTGTCCTCTTGGCCCTCCTCAGCCCCATCAGCGGCGTGTTGGATTCCTCCTCCTCCTGGATCGAGTCTACGCCTGGCGACGAGTCCAGGGTCTTTTTGCGCTGCAGCTGTTTCTGTGGCGACGTCTGTCCGTCTCTGGACACCGACAGCGAGCGCGCCAACGTGAACGGGTCTGCGTTTGTCTGCTGCGTCGTCAGCTGCGACAGCTGTGTGGAGAGCTCTTCGATTGTGACCGAGCCCAGGGTCGAGGTGGACAACAGAGACGATCTACGACGGTTCTCCAGAATCTCAGATCCGTCCGTGTAATCCTCCTGGTCGCGGATCTGCTTGGACAGCCTTGAGTTGGACCGTTGCAGGCCCGACTTGCGTTTGTGTTCGACGTTGGCCTCGCCCACGTCTGTCGTGGTGTAGGTGGCTGATGGGGACCGCGACAGCGACGATCCTCTCGACAAGGACGACAGCGACGACGCCGACAGCCGGCGCGAGTCCGTCTCCTCGTCCATGCCGGCCACCTTGTTTTCCACAAACGTCTTCCACTCCTGCGGAGCCAGCTCCGGATGGATAGACGCCGGGACCCACAGCAGCGAGTTGCGGTCTGGGGACGAGGTGTTGGACTTGTTGCGCGACGAACGCCGGCGGGTGGGCGTGGTCGGCGTGTCGAGCGACGTGTGGCGGGCCAGCGGCGGTGGGGGCGACCCTTGGCCTGTGGTGTTGACTGCTCCTGCAGAGCGGGATCTGCCCACGGCCACCTCGGCCATGTCATGGGCGTCGTGGAACTCGTCCGAGTCCATGTCGATGCCCAGCGCCTGCGCCACGTGGTACGAGTGGTAGGCGTCCGGCAGGTCCGGGTCCGTCGTCAGCGCGGCGCCTATCGACAGCCGCTTGAGCGTCTGGATGGCGTTGATCTCCTGGGCCACGGCTCGAGATTGCGGTTGGATGCGGTTAGGTGAGCCTGGATTGGGCGAAGAGGGAGGCTCGGCAGACAGGCGGCGGTTGAGGGGCGGAGACTGGGTCACCACGGCGAGCGAGCCGCCGCCTCCATGGCTGAGTCGTTCCATCGGGAGTCGTGGGGGGGTGTAGGGGAGAAGAGAAGTAAAGCCACTTAGTTAGCTCTGCTGTGTCTAACTGTGCAGACCGGTAAGCTTAGAATAAGGTCTAACTTTGGCGTTGAGAACGACAAGAGTATGAGTGTTGGGTGAAAGTGTCGGTGTGTAGGTGGTGTCTACAAGTACTTGCTGCGAGAAGTGCTTTATTCGTAATCACTTTTCTGCTTTCACACCTACCATCTCCTCTACTACAGTATGTTCTTGTAGTCCCACTCGCTAACCTAACTTCCAAGGGGTAAGGTACTTTTACATACATGAGTGACACGACGTAATGAGCACGAGACTGATTAGTAAGCGGGAGGAGGTAGTAATACCTTTCTTGTACGGATACGACAGTGTTACCATCGCTGTTCTACTCAGTCACAGATAACGTTCCGTCGAAATAATACCAAGGCACTATTTCCACTTTAAAACTCTTTCAAAAGACACAAGTCAAAGTCATCAGGGTCCTGGAAAAGCACATAATCACGTGATTAAAGACGTGGGAAATGCGTATCCCCATTCGTTACTCCACTGGCTACAATCTCCTGCTCTTCATTTACCACCTCCCTCCCAGCTACGTGTCACTCAGCGTTTTATCTTTTTTTTCTCAACCCAGTTTTCAAGACGCGCGCTTAGAATGCGACACGCGAGCAGAGATCGACACCCTAGCCGTCATTGTGCTTATGTAAGCGGGTAAAGCGGGTAAAACCGGTCATGTGATCAAGAAGACGTATGAGACCATTGACTGTCAGCGATGATTGACTGTCAAAGGGCTTACAGTGTCACATCAACACTCCTTGTATCAATGTGACAGCTTAAATCAAGCTACATGTCAGGGTGTATCAGTGAGTGAGGTCTGAAGAAGTAGGTCAAGAAGAATTGTAATCAATCCGTTGAAGCTTTGTGTTCATCTTTGAGCCCACCTGACTAACCCACCCCTCTTCCCCCATCTATATAAACTCCCCAAGGCCCACAATAACCCCCCTGCTAATTCTCCTCTTTTTTTCCCTTTCACTTTTCCTTCTTTTCTTTTCCCCTGAATAACGTTGTTCGGCCCCTTACACGTGAGATAGCCGCTTGGCAGTGGCAGGGAAAAAGCACACCATTGTGAGAGGGCTAGGGCGTGAAAAAACCGAGGACAAAGAAATTCGAAAGCGGACGCCGAAGTTTGGCCTATACGGCTTATTTCGGGCCACTCTAACTGGCTGCTTATTAATCGCAAACTTGTAACCTCCTCGGTGTTTCAGACTTGCATATGAAGATTAGTCAGTCGGGATATGAGACCGAAGAGGAAGGTGGAGGGGAAAGGAGTGGGTGGTCACGTGACTATGGTAGGTATAGTGAGTGGTTGTTTAGTTGTTTCACGTGATTGGTTGGGGTTGGGTGAGATTGTGTTTTGTTAAGGAACGCTAAGTAAATGGAAAGGGTGTGGGGGCAAAAAGTGTTTAGTCCGCCGGGAAAACAAGGTATCGAGATAAGTGCAGCGCCATTGCAATCGCCGTTCTTTTCTCTACAAACTCATGTATTTCACGTTAATTTGTCTGCTCGGTAACCCCATTTTCGAACCCCTAGCTGACTTTTCTCTTTAACTAAGCTTCAACTAAATGGCTTCTCAAAGTGAAGTGAAGATGAGAAGATGAACAACGAGATAAATATGAGATTTCAACTAACTTCAAGGTAACCAAAATTCGTGAACTAGTTGTTGGTATATGAATATCAAGTTCCTGGAAGTGTTTGCCTGTTTTCTGAGGAGACGTGACTCTGTGTCAGTGTCCCTTGAGGATAGTCATCTAGACACTCACTGATGATGTTAAGAGTATTTGTACATCTATGGGTTGAGATATAAGATATTCGAGAATGAATTAGAACTTGTCTAGTCTTGAATATCGTAGCTGTCTTAATTCCATGTCCTCCTCTCAATCCTATCGTTAACTATAGCCCTTCTTCGTCTGCATCTCCAAGATCCAATAAAGGGCGACAAAACCTGTTCAACTCAGCTAAAAAGATAATCAAAAGCACAGCAATACTCGCCTCGCCCTGGAGATCACAACTCTCAACTCCCCACTTCTCCACCCCCTCTCTCCATCCAACTACACCCCAACCTACCTACGTCTTCACATCCAATAAAAAGTATTAATACATGCCTACTCCTTCTCCTCAGTCACCTTCTCCTCAGTCACCTTCTCCTCCTCCTTATCCTCCTTCTCCTCCGGCTCAACAGACTCCTCATCTTCCTCCTCATCATCCTCATCCTCATCCTCGTCTCCGTTGGCAGAACCGGTATCTGCTCCTTCGGCCAAACGGGCTCTCTTTCGAGCTCGTCGGAGGGCTCGTCCGTAGTTGGCAGGATCCAGCTTTCGCATAGGCAGCACGGCCTCAAAAGCAGCCTTCCAGTCCTTCAGTTCGGTCCATTTCAGCAGAATCTCAAACACGTGGTTAGTGGTCAGCACTTTTCGTCCTGAGAGCTTGATGTAGTCTGCAATGGGCAGTCGGCCGGTCTGCAGACCCTGCTTGGCAGCCTTGTCCTGACACAGGTTCTTGTATCGTCCCTTGTCGACAATACCGCCAATGATATAAGTTTTTCCGTCTTCGAGCTCGTTGATGACGTTATCGGAGTCCGAAGACAGGTAGACGAGTTTCGACCGCTCAGCCTCGTCCTCGGGGACAGTATAGTCGTCCTCGACAAACTTGATGTTAGTCCACAGTTCATGGACCTTGTTCATTTCGTTGTTGAACCGGTCCTTGAGTCCCTTGTTGAACGAGTTGATGGTGAGATCAAACCGAGCATCGGCCTTACGGTTAGCACTGTAACACCGGCCAACCTGGGCGCTCAGCGACACTTTTTCCTTCTGTGTCATCATCTCGTCAAATCCACAGTCCAGAACAATGCTAATGGGGAGCTGGGTCTGAGGAGGACGTTCATCCTGGGGGATAGGAGCAGGGATTTCTCCTCGGCTGATAGCCAGCTGTTTTCGCTTACGAGCAGCCTTCTTCTTCTCCTTCTTGACGGCTGCAATCTCGTCCTTTTTGCTTTCCCAGATCGCCTTCTTTTGCGCCTTTTTCCACTCGTTTTTCGACATACCCTCGGGAATCACCGCCGTTTTCGTGTTGTACGGAGCAGGCACGTTTTTGGGGTTCTTGGGATGCGATTCAGACGTGGAATCGACCTCGGGGGTCGCGGTGGACGCCGCAGAAGCGGTCTGCGCAGCTTCCACGGCTTCAACGGGCTCGGTCACGTCAGCCATGGTGATGAAAAATGTGAAATATCGAGAATATATTTTTCATGCCTCCCACATGCACCCTAGAGTTTATTAGGAGGAGAGAGAGATGTGGAGTTGAGAGTATCCAGGTGAAAGATATGAGAGAACTAACAGCGGGAATAGCCTAGTTGAGCCTCGTTTTAGTGATGGTCTCTTTCTTTTATCTTTTAAACAGACACTCTTGTGTTGAATTCACATCGGAGTTGTAGGTGCAAGATCGGACTTTTGTCTCGCTAAAAGCTTATCCGGGGTGAAGATGGATGAGTGATCTGGGTCTTAAGGAGGGTGTATTATTATTTTTAAAATCTTGGATGTCTTTTAGAAGCGCTCATTTTGAGGTTTTTCAAGTCATTTCGCTTTCGTCTTATTTATTTCACCGTTTGGAGGTGATAGTAGCCCAATATAGCTAATAGCAACAAGAGCTTGAAGTATTAGCTAGACAATATACCATATTTCGTAAGGAAGCTATCATCTCTAAATAGCACTTATTAGTCTTTTGAACTGGAACAACTCCTATGCTTATAATCTATTTAATAGGGCATTCTATATACTCATGTATCATTGATTAAATACGCCCTCCATAAGTTCAACAAGCTCAGTGATAAATAGGTCTTGGTCTACTAAGAACAGTGATTGTTTAGATCAGACCTTTAAGCTACTAGCCCCCAAATTCACATCTTTTTCTGTATGTGTTCCCTCAGTTTTGACGGGTACTTTATGGCATAGATTACCGGGTACTTTATGGCATAGATTACCGGGTACTTTATGGCATAGATTACCGGGTACTTTATGGCATAGATTACC
>BCJD01000004.1:0-47318 GCA_001600195.1 Yarrowia keelungensis | reverse complement strand
TGGCATAGATTACCGGGTACTTTATGGCATAGATTACCGGGTACTTTATGGCATAGATTACCGGGTACTTTATGGCATAGATTACCGGGTACTTTATGGCAGGATACTGTCTGCCTACGGCATCCAGGAGATCCTGAAGAGAATATGAGTTGAGTTGACCACTTTTGAGAGTGTATAGCTTCGTTTTAAACAACTTTCGACTCTGGTTTTTCTAACTCCTTTACCTATTAGAGACACAAACAGCTTCTTAGAGAAGAGTGAGATTTCCAGGTGATCCAAAACTCCTCCAAAAAGAGAGATGAAACACTCTAACTTGCTTGTAGGCGAGAAGTGATTCTTGCGACTTCTTAGGGCATTTCTGTTAATTATCTGTATTTCCTAACTTTTTGGTCACCCAAGAGAGTCTTCTTGGTAGGTACATCTCCAGACATCTGTTCTGGTACGGAGTACTCATGCCTAAAACAGCCAGCTATATGGATCATGTGACTATATTTTAGTAATACAGAGCACAAGAATCACTCCTGGCTGCTTATATCCCATACTTTTCTGAATTTCTTGTTTTCCAGTGTGAATAGCATACAACAGTATATTGTTGCGACCACAACTTCGTCACAAAAGGAGATATAACAGTGAAAATTAGTCCATGGTGTAGCCACAGTCAAGGAGATCTCTTTGAACTACTTCCCTATTCAACATCTCCTCTCCTGAGTATTCTAGACAGTCATACTCTGACTGGGGCATTTACCTCATTCCTGCTTACTAACCGCACCCCAACGGTTTATAGCACCAACTGTAGCTTCTGTTAGTCGACTCGAAGTAAACGCCTGAGACTAGATCGGCTAACGAGGTCGGGTGACCATGAGTGAAAAAGTCAGACAAGTTGATGCTTTAAGCCTTGGCTGGTTTGAGGTCTGGTTTGGAGTGTTATCTGATGCTACAACGAGACAGTGAAATCGCCCATAGTAGATTGAGATTAGTAAGCCAACCATAGACTATCCGTACCAACTGCTGCCCTTCTAACGGAGCTATATACGAATACACACTTGGAATGACACTAAGGGTGTTCTAGACCAGCATGTTCCCCTCCTGATCAGATAACTCAAACGATTTGAGCGCCACAACTTAACGGCTCGGCTCATAAGTTGCGCCCCTGATGTTCGTATTCCTCGGGTGTGGCCTGGGAGTTACCTTACCGAAGATCTGAGTATGGTGAAGGGGGTGGAATATTGTACTTGTAGTAACTATACTGTGATGTAGTTACACAAACAAAATGAAGGGGTATATATAGAGCTGTTCCTGCTCACTCCTAAGACACAACTCCTTACTCTTTGCTTATTCTTCTACCTCTTCGCCACTGGTTGCCTGGTAACGAATGCTAATCGGTCTAGACTGGGATGATGAGGCTATATCAGTTCATGTAAACAGGAGTCAGACAGTCACGTGGACTTCAGGGGCAGCAAAATCTGTCAAATGCTTGCATATCCGATCACGTGCGGCTTATTATCCATTGTTTACACTACCAAACCAGACATCACCCCATACTCACCCCATCACCCCATCGCGTTCTAAGTTGCATTTTTGGACAAAGTGTATTTCTCTCCCAAGCGTTTTTTGCATCCTCTTGCAGTTTAAAGCATCAAGACTTAACAGACTGAGCTTCTAAACCTCTCACCACACACTACCCACCACACACAATGACCAATCTCCCTCTACTCACCAGAAAGGAGGTCGAGAGCCACAACACCAAGAGCTCGTGCTACGTGACCGTCAACAACCTCAAGGTCTACGATGTCTCCTCGTTCCTGGAAGAGCACCCTGGAGGAGGCGACCTGATTGTGGACTTTGCTGGCAAGGACGTGACCGAGATTATGGGCGACGTGGCCTCCCACGAGCACTCCGAGGCCGCCTACGAGATGCTGGACGAGCTCTATCTCGTGGGCATCCTGGCTACTCCGGAACAGGAGGCCAAGCTGCTGACCAAGGACAACCGACACGACTTTAAGCTGGAGAAGAACGCCGAGGATGAACTCACCGTGACTACGGACTTCACACGTGACTTCAAGACCAACCAGTTCCTGGACCTCAACAAACCGCTGCTCATGCAGGTCCTGCGAGCAAAGTGGACCAAGGAGTTCTACCTGGAACAGGTCCACAAACCCCGACACTACGGCCACGGAAGTGCTCCCATCTTCGGCAACATCCTCGAGCCGCTCTCCAAGACCCCCTGGTTCGTGGTCCCCTGTCTGTGGATCCCCGTCGACCTCTACTGCATCTACCTGTCGGCCCAGGGTCTGCCCTTCTACTTCATTCTCCCCATGTTCGCCTTTGGCCTGTTTGTGTGGACCTTCATCGAGTACGGACTCCACCGGTTCGCCTTCCACCTCGATGACCATCTTCCGCGGTACCAGGTGGCCTACGCTCTTCATTTCCTGCTCCACGGTGTCCACCATTATCTTCCCATGGACAAGATGCGACTGGTGCTGCCTCCTACCCTGGGAGTCATTCTCATCACGCCCTTCTACTTCCTTGCATTCGCTTTGTTCCCCTACTACTGGGCTTATGCTGGATTTGCAGGAGCCTTCCTTGGATACATCATGTACGATTGCACCCATTACTTCCTGCACCACATGAACCTGCCTCCCTACTTCAAGGCCTTGAAGAAGTACCACCTCGACCACCACTACAAGAACTACGAGCTTGGTTTTGGAGTCACCAGTTCCTTCTGGGACAAGGTGTTTAACACTGAGCTTGTGGAGACTTCTGTTAAATCGAAGGGTCTGTAAGAGGAAGACAAAAACGCGATTTTGAGGACTTTTTGGAAGTCTGTCTCCCCTTCTCTCCCCCTCCCCGATGAGCGTTCTTCTATGTTCCAGCTCATCAAACTCAGCTTTGGCTGAATCTGCTGTCTAACAGCGATATTTATGAACATATAGGTAAACGGGTGAATGATACTTACATAACACTACATAATCAATTAATAGTACCGAGGTGATCTGGTAATAGGTGATCTGAGGTATGTCTATCGAGAAATAATGACGAGACGTACATAATTACTGTAGAGTGAGACTTTCGAAACTGAGGAACTGTACTTGGGGCTGCCCATAAAACCACGTGGAGTGGAGATATACGCTTGGTTTTTGTGTCATTTGAATCGTCTGGGTCTCCTGATTACAATAGTGCTATTATCATACCTACAGCTGTAGTTCTCACGTTCGTCCTAGTCCTCATATACGGAAGAATCATAGGTGAACTTAAAACTGCCCGTAAAATCACGCAGAGTAAGGCTATTGACACCATTTCTACTGTGTTGGAATCGCCTCAATCTCCTGATTCCAACCATACTAATATCACATCTCCATCTCCATTTTCTCACAATCTCACAAGTCTCACCTCGTTAAGTTCATGCACTCCACCTCACAATGCAGCCTTCACATCATCACCACTTTGCGGCATGAAAATCGAGGAAATTGTGGACGAGGTTGAGGATCTGGTGATTTCCGACGACGACACGGCAGAGCCGTTTCTCAAGGAGAAACATCTCGATGTGGAGGGCAAGCCGATCAAGAAGAGGGCGCCGAAAAAGAAGGAGAGTGCTGAGGTTAAGGAGAAACGTGATCGCGTGGAATCTCGGTTCAGAAATGATAGATCAGAGGATTTGAACGATGGGAAGATTGAGGAAGTGGGGGAGGACAAAGAGGACAAAGAGGACAAAGAGGATGAAAAGGAACAAGTTTCTGACTCGTCAGACACACCTGAAGAACGCTTCTCTCCTGAAGAGGAAAAGAAGCTGGTGGACGAAGCTGAGGAGTTCAAGGCTCGAGGAAACAAGTGGTTCAAAAAGGGAGACAATGACAGTCTGAAACGGGCCATCAACAGGTACGACAGTGCTCTGCGAACGTGTCCTGTCTACCTGCATCAAAAACGAGCAATCTACTGGTCCAACAAGGCTGCGTGTTATATGAAGCTTGGAGAAGATCAAAAGGCTGTTGACAGTTGTAATCAAGCCCTGGGACTCGATCCCGACTACGTCAAGGCTCTCAATCGACGAGCAGCAGCCAATGAGAAGATTGGCAAGTGGGCGAATCTGCAGTCTGCCTCTGATGACTATAACAAGCTGGTGGAACTGTATGGAAAAGACGGAAACTATATTGAGAGAGACAAGGCTCGAAAGAACGGCATTGCGCTGGAATCACGGATCAAAACCGCAGCTACTGCTGAGACTCAGGAGATGCTGGGAAAGTTGAAAGATATCGGCAACTCTTTCCTCGGCAAGTTTGGCATGAACACAGACATGTTCAAAATGGCTCCCGATGGAAAGGGAGGATACAGCATGAACTTTGGAGGTAATCAGCCCCCTAAGGAGTGAACAAGGAGATGTTAATGTATTTATCTGAGCACAAATGGGAGTGATGTCTGAAGACAAGGAGTACAAGTAGCATTTTATGAGTCCTTTACTAGAAATGACATATCGTTCAAGTATATAATAACCTACAAGCACTGCTAATAAGCATTCATGTGTTTATAGTCTTCAACTGTTGAGCACCTTTACGCTGTTCACCTTATATTGTCCATTCAATTAGTCCTCAGATGTATCTGTATGAACTACTGTAAGTAAAACAACAGCTATCTAGTGAACTTCGAAATGATCACCGCCTTCTTTACTTCTACATTCATACTTGATCAAACACATAAGATCAATGTCAGTGTATGATCAAGTCTCCATGTCATGTAGTTCTCACTACAAGCCGTTAAGTTGAATCGTCTATTACAGCATTGTTCTGTTCTTACTACAATGTCAACCACTTCAGTCCACCATGCTTCATCCCATCTATTCATTCTATATGCATCAATATATACAGTTAATCCTCCTTCTCCCTTCTCACCACCTTCAGAGCGTAGTCCAGGTACGGCCTTTTTTTCGCTTTTGGCACACTGGGCGCTCTGCTTCTTGGCTTAACCACCTCCTCGACTACCGCCTCCACCTCCACATCCTCCACTTTTTCATCCTCCACGTACTCTGGATCCTCATCTTCGTCATCCACATCTGCAAACGGGTCTCTTACACCGTCATCAAACTCCTCAAACTCTTCAATCTGCTTGACAATCTTACGCCGTTTAGCTTCGCGTTCGTACGTTTCTCGTCTCTCAAGCTCCTGTTTGGCAGCTTCAACTTCCTTTTTTCTCCTTGCCTTTGCTCTATAAGCGATTCTTTTTCTAGCTTCCATCTCTGCTATCCCTTTCCGGCGCTCCTGGAATTCCACGTCTCTGTAACTCCTCTCTCCTCCTAATATCTCATGCATTCGCTTCTTGGTGTTGCCCACGTTGTCACAACCGTGTCCAACCGTATCCCAGTCCGTGATTCTCTTTTTACGACTCTTGTAGGTCCACGCAGACTGTTGAGTAGAAATTTTCGTAGCCGCAGCGGTCAGCATCCCATCCAGCATCTTCTTGACCTCCAACAAGCACTGCTGAGGGATTCTGGGGGTGATCTGAACCCCAGGCTCGATTTCTTCCCCGTTGTTCTTCCTTTCATGGATTTTGTCGTACACGGTTTTCTGGTAACATGTGTTCAACCCTGTCTTGAGGCTGTTGAGACCATCCAGATAGTACTCGTACCTCTGTTCGTCGGTAAGAGCAGGAGTCTCGTCTGGAAGAGTTTTAAGCGGGTCAGTATGTAAGACAGTATTCTGGTTTTCTGGAACATACTCCTCTGGATTGAAATCAACAGGATTGGGATCAACAGCATCTATAACCTCCGAGTAGTCCCCAAGATCAAGTTCTGTGTCACTTTCAATCTTGATATCTGGCTGTGGTGACAATGGTGGTTCAGGTTCTGGTTCAGGTTCTGGTTCAGGTGCTGGTGTTGGTGTTGGTCCTAGTCCTAGACCTGGTCCTGATCCTGGATTGTTATTTTGGAAACTATCAATTGAATCCATGAACGCCAGGGTGAGCATCCCATCTCGGGCCTCTCTCACCGGCTGCAACTCTTTTTGTGTCAAGTGAGGCTTATCTTCGAGACGGATTTTCTGCAGAGCATCTTTGTCAGCGGTGAAAATCTGCTCCTCCACCTGCCATGACTTGACAGGATCAATCCTAGGAGCATCAACAGTGAACCAGGTGGAAGCTGCCTGTTGCATCTTGTTGAAGTACAGAGGAACAGTGAAATCGAAAGGAGGAGCTAGTTGGGGAACATCTAGCAT
Organism: Yarrowia keelungensis; assembly: GCA_001600195.1. Lineage (NCBI taxonomy): Eukaryota > Fungi > Ascomycota > Dipodascomycetes > Dipodascales > Yarrowia > Yarrowia keelungensis. The sequence goes on along the minus strand of BCJD01000004.1, from coordinate 41,118 downwards.
TTGGGCAGGCGGGTATCGACGGTTTGCTGCCTCATTTCCACTGGGATCGTCCTCGTCCACGTACTTTGTGTCTTCTTGTCCAATGACAGAGTACGGTCTAGGCCAAGACCCCCACTGGATCTCAGGCATGACAGCTGGATGGGTCATTCTACCTTCCTGCTGGTCCAGCGTGTTTTCGCGCATGTTCCAACTCCACCATAGGTGAAAAGCGAGATTTTTCGCGTAAGCAGTCTCCAGGTCTCGCATGGTCTGTTCAGCCTGGACAATCTCAGGATTGACGTTGAAATATCTCTGAATATGAGTCAATTCTGGGTTGATTGAAAAGTCGTTATTCCAAAAAGGTCCAGCAGCACCTCCAGCTGTCTCGTTGACCGCTTTTTCAACTTCCTCCTCTTCTCGCTCTTCATTTTCCTCTTCTTCAGCACCTGCTTCAATCTCAGCCTGTCTCATCAGCTCCCTGCGTTCCTCCTCCTGCAAAATTTCATATGTGATGCTCCGATAATCCAGCCGGAACAGCGGCTTGAACAGCCTATAGCTCAACAGCTGTCTCATGACAGAAAGACCCTTTCTCCACGTGATCCATCCCTTGCCTTGAGGATCCTTGTCTGGCTTCACAGACAGCCTGGCAAGCTCGCTCCACGTAACTTGCCGACGCACGGTCTTGTGGCACACATAATAGAGATCCCACAGCGAGATTTCAGCTTCTCTAGTATGTTGAGTGAACCGAACTGCGACCTTGTGTTTGGTTCCATCGTAGACAACGCGATAAAGGGTGTTATCGTCGGTTTCAGGGTCCCGCTCGAGCCGAGGTGCAGGCAGGGTGACCTTTGGGGGCCGAGAATAAATGAGTTTCGGCAACTCCTTCTTCTTGGAACTCATTTCATGGACGTCTAGTGGTGATGGAGGAGAGGTTCAATATATTTAAAAATGTGCATGAGAGATGCATCAGTGATAAAGTTGGAGATATGAGGCAAAGAAGAGTGGAAAAGGCAGGTGGAGTGGTGAGGGGTGGTTTGAAAAGGTAGGTGGAGGGATAAAGAGTGGTTTGATTGGTTTTCGTTGTTTTATTGGGTTTATTGGGGAGTTTTGAGGGACTCTTTTCTATGGCTCTTGTTCAACTACAGTCTCAAGTATTTGAGGCTATGTCAACTAAACATCAACAAAATGTAGGCAATGAAGAGAAGCGTATAATACCACAACTGTTGTATATTCAAGAATGAGAAGTGTTTCATTGAAATTTGAAACTTTCTGATCTCACCCTATCTAGCTTTGGTTTCAGTATCTTGACTTTCAAGCCTTTCTAAGAGACTGATCTTTCTTACCCATGATCAGAAGTGGGTGTTACAGAGAGTCCTGCAAAATGCTAGATATGAGATATGGAAACACTTGATTGATTTTCGACATTATTCTATTATTTAACCGGTTCTGCACCTCAAATGATCATTTGATTGAAGTTTCGTCTGATTTTGTCAGCCATTTATAAAGACCTTTGTCTATCCATCTTACCTAATGATAGAGCTGAACAGAGCACTGTGGAGTGATGAGTTTGGCAGCTATAAACACAAATAAAAGCTTGGTGAAATATAAAAGGCAACGGAATTCGATTTACTGTAATTTGCTCTTTTTTGATATCCAGTTTATATTGTCAAATTTTAGGCGACTTCCATAAAACACCACTTGACGTAGAGAGGAGATTACTATGTCGTCAGTATCAGAGGTATATCAACGGGAGGTGTTTTATTACGTTCAGAAGAGCTACTTCTCCACATTTACCGAGTTCTGACCCGTTAATCACGTTTACCAAGCCGTGTAGAGAGACTCTTACATCATACACTTCTACAACCATACACCCTTCACCTACACCTTACCTCCATAAGTCAATTCCATTAAATAGTTAGTACCCTCTCCTTTCCCTTCTCTCTTAATCAGCTCTCAGCAGATTGACAAAGTTCTTGTAGTTAAAATCCGTCTTCCCACTGAATCCACTTTTGACGGTAAAATCCTCAAGTGAGTCTCTGGCCTCCTCCTCGGTCATTCCGACGCTCATGAGTTCCTGAACGAGATCCTCAACATTCACCATACCTGAATCGTCATTGGAAAACGCACTGAAAGCCGTCAACAGATCAGTCTTGGAAGATAGGTCACACAAATGACTGGACATGCCTGTGAGAAACGAGGGAAACGTGAGAGGTTGGGGCAGCAGATTCAGCATTTCCTGAACCTCTCCATCTTTAGGATCTCGACCTAGAGATACCAGCATTTCCTCGAGATCTTCCTCGTTGACAATTCCATCGGCGTCTTTATCGAGCAAATTGAACGCCTCTTTGAGCTCCTGGATCTGTGAAGGAGACAGCTGGTTGAACTGTCCAGAGGTGGTACGTTTCGCCTTGTTTGGCGCTCCGTTTGTGTATGAAAGTCGTGGTTTTGCCATGATGAAATGTGGAAGGAGTTGGTCAGAAGTAGAAGACTGTTGTGTGTGTTTGTGTGTTTAACAGTTGCGTTTTTGTTCGTGTTTGTGTAACAGTTGTGTTCCTGTTTGTGTTCGCGTTGAATGACGCTGTTCGATAAGTCAGATCTCAACACCTTCAATCACTTCAAGATGACCTCCTAATATTCAGACTGTACAGACTGTAGACTCCATCTCCTTAAACTTCACGAAGTAAACAACGTCACGTGCATGTGCATATCTGACGCACCAATCATGCAACCTCCTAACTTAGGGGTAGAGGTGAACGGGATATCAGGACAAAAAAAAAATGACATGTAGACAAAGGGAAAACGGCAAAACAGTTAAATCTTGTCTACCTCTCGTTTGGCAAAAATGAGCTGTAGGGGAATTGAACCCCTGGCACCTGCTGACATCCATTGGAAGGCAGATATGTTACCACTACACCAACAGCCCCGGAATCGATGGTCACGTGAGTGTAGGGGGAATTGGAGGGGATGGTTAAGTCACGTGACCGCGGAAATGGTGGAAAATGGTCCGTTTCGTGTGTGTGAGTGTTTCTGGGTGTTCTAGAGTGTCATCTGAAGGCATGGAACCTACCATTCTTAGTTAAGAGTCAAAAAGAGGGGCTTTGATAGCAGTGTTGTTACGTAATCAGTGTTTCTGACATTTCCTGAGCATTAGAATCAACCTGGAAAATCTCCTGCTTCCTACAATGTTAAGTTTTGTCTACAGATACACACGTCTTCCTATAGTTAGCTATGGTCTTGAAGTACACTCAGTCCTTCCTACATGACAAAATGAAATAATTAGGGCTGTTATTTCTTCACTAAGAGATACTTCACAGCCTTCCAAGCCCGGTGAGTTGACATACTATACACACGTTTAGCGTATTACCAGCTCCTTTGATCAGTCTTACAGTCCACACCTACACTCCGCCTCTCAGTCAGTCTTATACAATATCTATTATTTTATGCAGATACTTGCTGTTCTTGCAAGCATTCAGTCTTCGTTGAGTGTCCCAAGCGGAGGAGTAAACACCATATGTGATACTTGTCCTATTAGGCACTTCTCATGAAGAGACTGTTCATACCTTCCCTTCAAACTTCGCATGGCTACGCTCATGCTAATCCCCTGACTAAGCATTCGCTCCGCTCATGCTTAATTATCCTTCTCAATCTTCACAGTCACCTTTCTGTTCTTCTTGGCCGCCTTGGCAGCCTTCTTCTGCTGCTTCTTAGACGGCTTAGGCATCTCCACCTCAGACTCAGAAGCAGACATGTCGTGGTCACTCTCAGGCATAGGGAGGGCCTTCTTGATCTCCAGCTCCACGTCCTCCTGGATCATGACCACACAGTTGAGTCGATCGCCGGTGTTGTAAGCTCCAACAGGCTCTCGGGTGTTCATGTCGGTGACAACCAGCTTGGAGTCAGTAGACACAGAGGTCATGTACACGTGTCTATCGGCTTCAGGCACGTTATCGGGGATCAAAAACGAAAAGTCCTTGACTCGAGTAGCATGAGGCTGCACCTTGAAAGAGATAGTATCAATGTCCTCATCCTCCGTCTTGAACTCTTTCTTGGAGTCGTTGATCTTGCCCTCAAACTCGCTGGTGTCCACGAATCGGATCACACCTCGCGAGTTGGAGAAGGCAAAGTACTCCTTTCCGTCAATCTTGACGTACTCGGAGTGGTACAGGCCGTCCTTGGGAGACCGGATAGCACCGATGAGTTTTCCGGTTTCAGGCGAGAAGAACGAGATCGAAGTGGTATACGTCACAGCGTACCGGTCTCCGGCAAGGTTCCATGCCACCTTGAGCACGTCCGGGTAACAGGCCATCACTGAGGCCTTTTTGGCGGTCATGAGGTTCCACAGAATGAGCTTTCTGTCTTGACCCACAGACAGAGCCAGACGACCAGTAGGATGGACGGAAATGTCCACAACTCCGACCTTGGCCTTGCCCACAGCAACTCGGGCGTGTCCCTTGAGCTCGGCAAGCACTTCCCAGTCCTTGGTTCGCAGCACAAAGATCTTGCCGTCTTCTCCGGCTGTCAACAGCCACTTTTTCTTGTAAAACTCCAGAGCAGTGATGGTGCCCGAGTGATGAGTCAGCGTACCGAGCTCCTTTCGCTTCTGCAGGTCGTAGATTCGGATATTCTCGTCAGCTGACCCGGAAACAAGATACCGTCCAGAAGTGGCCAGACACTTGATGGACTGAATGTGAGGAGTAAAGTGGAAAATGGGGGAGAAAACAGGCGAAGTGCCGAGCAGAAGAGAAACACAAAACAGATTGTGTTCGTAGGATCCGGTCACAATTCGGAAAGCAGGATCCACAGAAGCAGGAGCGCTGGAAACAATCGTCTTGGACAGATCGGTGGTGATGTCGTCTTCCTCCTCTTTAACCTCGGGTTTTTCAGCCACGATTTTCTCAGCAGCCTCGGCAGCAACTCGCACCTGCTTCTTGGCGGATTTCGAACCCTTCAGGGCACTCTTGGGCTTGGTGATCTTGCTCATGGTTGTGTAGTTGTATGGTGAAGAGTTCCTGCACAAAGTTTCAAAAATATTTGAAGCTGCATGACAGTGCATGGTTAGTAAGCGAGGAGAAGGGGAATCTTGAGAATTTGAGGAGTGGAAAAATGACGTTGTGAGGGTAGCAGGGGGGTCTTTATACGGCATAGAGTGGTTTGTGACTTTTTCTGTTCAATTCGAGATACTTTGGAGCACTTTGGAGACACTCTTCGTACGCCATCTACTTAACTAAGTGATGTCTAATGTAGCATTTATAGTTGATGAAGTTTGTTGGGACTTGGAGCTTTGATGACTAAGCAGTCTTACTGACATAAGCATTCAATGTCTCTATGGTGACGATCAAAAGGCATTGAACACCATTGTATCTTTTGTGGTCGTTCTCAGGTCTTTACACATCAACTATTGACAGCTATTCAAGCCAAGTACAGTCATTAATATAAGACCACTTCACGTCTCAACTGCAAGGGTCGTTGCTGTAGAACTGTCTGGGTGAATTTGGTGTTGATATGATAATCTAAACTGCGGGAAAATATTCTTAAAAACAGAATCGTCAATTTCAGCTTGTCTACATCTTTTGCAGTATTTTTGGTAATTTGTTCGAAACATTTCGGAATCATCTTATGGTCATGTTCTCAGTAACCTTCTGGAATAGAACATAGAGCCCCAAGAAATACCTTCCAACGAATTGAGTAAAGACGCTATAAAGATAAAAAGTGTACCATCGGAATAAGATCAAAATTCTACACACACTGGTATAGTTCACTTCGTTTTTACCCTACCCCTTCTACCTTCAGCCTGTTCTGTCACCTCCCTCACCTTTCCCATTTTGACTCTTCTCACACCTTCCAGACCCAACGTTCTTGCATCATACGAGTGGTTATGCCGATAGCGGAGGTTGAGAATGTGGAATACTGATATGCCGTTTAAAGACAATATTTTCGAGGAATATGCTTACATAAGCAATGTCACATGACACCGATCTTCATACCAGTAGAAACCCCCCTATTTTGTTACTGCTACACTTCCAAACGCTACAGTAGCACCGTTATATTAGTCTCTTTTGGGATCTAGCTCAACGGTGTGGACAAAGAGTTTGGGGTGAATAGGTGGTGGAAATGGAAATGAAAAGTATCAGTCACGTCACAAAGACGAGCTGAACAAGATGACATTACTCTTATCTTTATATCTAGTCTAGTCTTCCCCCCACTCATCCCCACCATCCATGACTCATGTAGCTAAACTCTATTATTCTGATCAAATCTTTCAGAGTAACCACCCTTACTGCTCATCTTGAACATCCACTACCACAACAATGTTTGCCGAGGGTCAGATCTCCAAGGTCCCGATTCTGGGCCAGGAGTCCATCCACATTGGCTACAAGATGCAGGACCACATTGTGGCGGAAATCGTCGCCAACCACAAGTCGTCCACCTACATTCTGGTGACCGACACCAACATTGAGGATCTGGGCTATGTCGATTCTCTCAAGGCCAAGTTTGAGGCTGCCTTCAAGGAGAACCACAGCAAGAGCCGTCTGCTGACCTACACCGTTGCTCCTGGAGAAACGTCCAAGTCTCGAGCCACCAAGGCTGCCATTGAGGACTGGATGCTGTCCAAGGGCTGTACTCGAGATACTGTGATCCTTGCAGTTGGAGGAGGAGTCATTGGAGACATGATTGGCTACGTGGCTGCCACGTTCATGCGAGGTGTGCGGTTTGTCCAGATTCCCACAACTCTGTTGGCCATGGTTGACTCTTCCATTGGAGGAAAGACGGCCATTGACACGCCTCTGGGTAAGAACCTGGTGGGCGCTTTCTGGCAGCCGGTTAATATCTTTATTGACACGTCGTTTTTGGAATCGTTGCCGGTGAGAGAGTTTATTAACGGTATGGCGGAGGTGATTAAAGTGAGTATGACAGACAATCACTGGAATCAGCGAAGCTGATTATGTGATTGTCGAGAATAGGAGTGTTATTAGACAGTCACTGGAATCAGCGTAGCTGATTTTGTGATTGTCGTGTGAAGAAAAGGAGTGGCTTACTAGACAATTGCAGGAATCAGCGAAGCTGGTTATGTAATTGTCGTGTGAGAGTGGTTTACTAGACAGTTGCAGAATCTCATCAGTTGGTTGTACTTTGATCCAAGCTGGAGACAGTCTACATTTAGGGTATGACTGATCTGGTGACTGATCGAGTCTGTTAAGGTTGATCTGACAGATCTGATCTGACTGGTTCGGGTGTCATTAGGTTGGTGACTGACCTGGATCTGACTGATCTGGGTGATCTGACTGATTGACTGAGCTAGTTGATCTGATTGATCTAGTGTCAACTGATATTTTGGAGTATGATATGATCATACCTGATCTGCCTCAATTGATCTGGTACATGACTGGTCCTGGACTGTCTGATCTTCAGTGTATTATGATAGTCCACATTCTGACTGTTCTCATGGCTATCAAGGATTGAATGTCTGATCTCTAATTCGACATTTGACCCTGTTTGATGCTATTACTCAGAACGTGACTGTCTATATCACTACAGATTGTTATTCCGGTATTACTCAGATGCCCAGATCAAGATGATAAAAGCGGTTGGTTCACCTAAATGTCTTCAGCTCTTCCATATCAGTCTACATACTCCATGCAGTTTGATGACCGAGAGCTGTATTTCAGGCCAGTTCGACGGTAATTCATCACTGTACATTCGACTCTAGTTTGATCTACAGCTGTCTATTCAGTGTCTATGACTGTGATCTGTCTAGCCCCTTCTACAATCCTACACCGACGAAGCACTACGTGCTCCGTCCTGTTCCGACTTTTCTAACCCAGACTGCCGCATTCTACGACGCCGACGAATTCGCACGCCTGGAATCCTCCTCGGAAATCTTCCTGTCCACCATCAAGAAGCGAGACGCCAAGGATCCCCGACGAGTCGATCTGTCCCCCATCACCGACACCATTGGCCGAATTGTGCTCGGATCCGCTCGAATCAAGGCTGCTGTCGTGTCTGCCGACGAGCGAGAAGGAGGTCTGCGAAACCTGCTCAACTTTGGCCACTCCATTGGCCACGCCTACGAGGCCATTCTCACTCCCTACATTCTGCACGGCGAGTGTGTGGCTATCGGTATGGTGAAGGAGGCCGAGCTGTCTCGGTACCTCGGCATTCTTTCTCCCGTTGCTGTCGCTCGTCTTGCCAAGTGTATCAAGGCCTACGAGCTCCCCGTCTCCCTGGACGACGCTACAGTCAAGGCTCGAAGCCATGGCAAGAAGTGCCCTGTCGACGATCTGCTGCGAATCATGGGTGTTGACAAGAAGAACGACGGATCTACCAAGAAGATTGTCATTCTCAGCGCTATCGGCAAGACCCACGAGCAAAAGGCGTCTTCTGTGGCTGACAAGGACATTCGGTTCGTTCTGTCTGAGGAGGTTATCGTCGGAGAGGCTCCTGTCGCCGAAAAGAAGTCCTACACCGTCACTCCTCCCGGCTCCAAGTCCATTTCCAACCGAGCCTTTGTTCTCACTGCTCTGGGCAAGGGTCCCTGCAAGCTGCGAAACCTGCTGCACTCGGACGACACCCAGCACATGCTCGAGGCCATTGAGCTGCTTGGCGGCGCTACCTTCGAGTGGGAGGCCGACGGAGAGACGCTGCTGGTCACCGGAAACGGCGGCAAGCTCTCTGCTCCTTCCCAGGAGCTGTACCTCGGCAACGCTGGTACCGCGTCTCGATTCCTGACCACCGCCGCTACCCTCGTCCAGAAGGGCGACAAGGACCACGTGGTTCTCACCGGCAACAAGCGAATGCAGGAGCGGCCTATCGGTCCTCTGGTCGACGCTCTGCGGTCCAACGGAGCCGATATCGCCTACGAGAACGCCGAGGGCTCGCTGCCTCTCAAGATTGAGGCTGGTGTGGGTCTCAAGGGCGGTCTGATTGAGGTTGCCGCTACCGTTTCCTCTCAGTACGTCTCCTCTCTGCTCATGTGCGCTCCCTACGCCCAGACCCCCGTCACTCTGTCTCTGGTTGGCGGCAAGCCCATCTCGCAGTTCTACATTGACATGACGATCGCCATGATGGCCGACTTTGGCGTTACCGTCACCAAGGACGAGACCAAGGAACACACCTACCACATTCCCCAGGGCGTGTACACCAACCCCAAGGAGTACGTGGTTGAGTCTGACGCTTCTTCGGCCACCTACCCTCTGGCCTACGCTGCCATGACCGGCCACACCGTCACCGTGCCCAACATTGGCTCCAAGTCGCTGCAGGGAGACGCGCGGTTCGCCATTGACGTGCTCAAGGCCATGGGCTGCACCGTTGAGCAGACTGCCACCTCCACGACCGTCACCGGTGTGTCTGACCTCAAGGCCATCACTGTGGACATGGAGCCCATGACTGACGCTTTCCTGACCGCCTGTGTCGTCGCTGCCGTCTCCAAGGGCACCACCGTCATCACCGGCATTGCCAACCAGCGGGTCAAGGAGTGCAACCGAATCGAGGCCATGCGAGTGCAGCTGGCCAAGTACGGCGTCACGTGCCGAGAGCTCGAGGACGGCATTGAGGTCGACGGAATCCCCCGAGACCAGCTCAAGACCCCCGTCTCCGTGCACTCGTACGACGACCACCGGGTCGCCATGTCCTTCTCGCTGCTGTCGGCCATCATGGCTGCTCCTGTCGCCATTGAGGAGCGACGGTGTGTCGAGAAGACGTGGCCCGGATGGTGGGACATTTTGTCTGGCGTGTTTGACGTGCCTCTTGAGGGAGTCACTCTCGCCAAGACCGTCACCAAGGCCGAGTCTGGTCTTGCCAAGCCCTCCATCTTCATTGTGGGTATGCGAGGAGCCGGAAAGACCCATCTGGGTGCCCAGGCTGCCAACCATCTCGGCTACGAGTTCATCGACCTCGACCAGCTGCTGGAGAAGGACCTGGACACCACCATCCCCCAGCTGATTGCCGACAAGGGATGGGAGCACTTCCGAGCCGAGGAGCTGCGTCTGCTGAAGCAGTGTCTCGAGCAAAAGTCCGAGAACCACGTCATTTCCTGCGGAGGCGGTGTGGTCGAGACTCCTGCTGCTCGAGACGCCCTTCAGGCCTTCAAGACCGTGGGAGGTATCGTTCTGCACGTCCACCGACCCGTGTCTCGAATCCTCGAGTACCTCAACAAGGACGAGTCCCGACCTGCCTTTGTTGACGATCTGGAGGCCGTCTGGCAGCGACGAAAGGAGCTGTACCGATCCGTGTCCTCCAACGTCTTCTTTGCGCCCCACTGCGACTCGCCCGAGGCCACCGCCAAGGTACAGCAGATGCTGGGCGCCTTCCTGGACCGAGTCACCGGCAAGTCCGAGTTTGTCATCCCCAAGAAGGACCAGTTTACCGCCTTCCTGTCGCTGACCTTCCCCGACGTGTCCATCGCCGCCACCATGCTCCCCTCTCTCTCCGAGGGCTGCTCTGCTCTGGAGCTTCGAGTCGATCTGCTCAACGAGAACGACGAGGCCATCCCCTCCGAGGAGTACGTGCTCTCCCAGCTGGCTGTTCTGCGTCAGAACGTCGACCTTCCCATCCTCTACACTGTGCGAACCAAGGCCCAGGGAGGCCGGTTCCCCGACGACAAGCCCGAGGAGCTCGCCAACCTCGTCAACCTCGGTCTCAAGACCGCCGTCGAGCTGCTGGACGTCGAGCTCACCTACCCCGCCGAGCTGGTCTCTTCTGTGGGCGCCTCTCGAGGCTACACCAAGCTGCTGGGCTCCCACCACGACTTCCCCGCTGCTCTGAACTGGTCTTCTCTCGAGTGGGAGAACATGTACGCCCGAGCCGAGGCTGTTCCTGTGGACGTGGTCAAGCTGGTTGGTATGGCCAAGTCTTTCGAGGACAACTTTGCTCTTGAGAACTTCCGAGAGGCCCACACCTCTTCTCCTCTGCTGGCTATCAACATGGGTTCCCACGGCCAGCTGTCTCGAGTCACCAACACCCTGCTGACCCCTGTCACCCACAAGGATCTGCCTGTGGCTGCTGCTCCTGGCCAGCTGTCTGTCGAGGAGATCAACCAGACCCGGTCGACCATCGGCATGTTCAACAAGAACCTGTCCTTCTTCATTGTCGGCACCCCCATTGGCCACTCCAAGTCGCCCATTCTGCACAACACCATGTTCAAGAAGCTGGGTCTGCCCTACGAGTACTCGCGGTTCAAGACTGACGACGCCGCTGCCGTCAACGCCAAGGCCCGAGCTCTGCTTGCCCAGGGCAACCTTGGCGGTATCTCCGTGACCATTCCTCTCAAGCAGGACATTATCCCCTTCCTTGACGAGGTTTCCCCCCTGGCCAAGCAGATTGGAGCCGTCAACACCATCATTCCCGGTCCCAACGGCACTCTGATTGGAGACAACACCGACATTCTCGGTCTGGTGAACGCTCTGACCCGATTTGGAGCCAACTCGCTCGACAAGAAGACTGCCCTGATTGTCGGAGCTGGAGGAACCTCTCTGGCTGCCGTCCACGGTCTGCGACAGCTCGGATTTGCCAAGATCCTCATTGCCAACCGAACCCTGTCCAAGGCCGAGGCCATTGCCGACAAGTTCGACAACGTGGAGGCCGTGACTCTGGACTCGTTCGTCGCCGGCAAGTACACTCCCTCCGTGATTGTGTCCTGCGTGCCCGCTACCACCTTCTCCATGCTCGACGAGTCCAACAAGCTGGTGTCTGCCGCTCTGGCTGCTTCCCCCAAGGGTCTGGTGCTCGAGGCCGCCTACTCCGCCGAGGCCACCCCTCTGCTTAAGCAGGTGATGGACGTCAAGGGCTGGGAGTTCATTTCCGGCCTGTACATGCTCACCGAGCAGGGCTTTGAGCAGTTCCGACTGTGGACCGGCATTCCCGCCCCCAAGGAGGTTGGAGAGAAGGCCGTTCTCGGAAACTAGGATTAAAATAAAATAATTGATTGTATGTATGAACAGTGTACTTGTAGCTGAATGGTGGTTATCTGAATGGAGCTCGCGTTGTTTGGTTGTCTTATACTTGGAATTACTTGTGAAACCTTATTTAGTTGATGTTGTAGTTGGGATCGAGCTCAAAATCTGCTTCACCTTATTTTGAATGTCGCAAAGGAAGGCCTACGTCTCCTAACATTTAAACGCGGCACACTCAAAATTGGTACCTCCAATACGGCCGATTTTTTGTCTTCATTTCGGTACCCATCATGCCTTCTCCGACGCAGTCTCATACTTAGTATTACTTGAAAAACCTAACTTAGTTAATGTTTTAGTTGGCTCAAAAGTGATACACCTTAAATTCGCAGTCCAGATTGAAGCCCTGTAGCACGTTCTGTCGCTGCCCAGCGCCTTTAAAAACGGCACCGCTAAAACGGGCTATCTTTTCTCTTCCTTTTGACACCCCTCATGCCATGGTTGTGGGTTAATCCGAAAAACGGACTAATTCCGATCTAGTCACCATTATTTCCCCCTCCTCCAACGAAATGTTTGATAATGTAATAAAGCGCTAACGGTAGCTTGGTCTCCTGATAATGCGATTCTAGTGGTGCTATAATGTTTGGATCTATAGCTGCACAAGTCCAGATAATGCACCACTTATCTTGTGATAACAAAAATAGACGGTTGGGTGTTGAGGTGCTACTTGTATGAGGGAGACAATAAGCTTGAACAGATGCCAGAACTACATTATAGTGCGAAGAGTATCTCGCTTGTTAGTTGGACTCAGAGCTCCCTCACCATACCCTTCTCAAATCGCGAGATATACGCGTATCGATCGTATTCTCTTCTTTTCTCTGTTTACACCGGATTAATTCACCTCCTTGTCTTTGACGTCTTTGTTGTCTCATTTATTTACCCAAATCAGTCACACTCAGTCACATCGCCAAACTCTTCCTTTTTGGACAAAATATAATATTGAAGTGGACGAGAAGGGAAATGTGTTTCATTGACACGTTCACAGTGAGAGTGTTCGTTTTTTGATTTCATACCCTCCAACTTGCACTAAATGGCTTGTATGGTTATCGCTAGTATCTTACTGTATTAGGTCATCTCAAGTCTTATCTACACCACTCAACTCAGCCAATTTTCACTCAAAATCGAATCTAAATGTCTTGACCACTTCCCCCACTCTCCACCTCCAACTTTCCCCATACAACCTCACCTCCATCTCCCCTCAAACACCCCCAACCCTTGCTCCCTCTCCTTCCCTCTCTCTATCACCCACATGGATGACGCACGATAACGTCTTGGGCCCAACCTCAACAAAAAAAAACGGCGCATGCAGGCTATACAAGAAAGAGGGTGAGCTGCGGGGAAGCTCTTGTCCACGTCTTCTCCGCTCGCTATCTCCGCTTCCAAACTGCGCCTCATTTGCCACCAAAGTCAGGCATCTGGTTTTTCTATCTCCGCTGACCCCCACGTCCCCTCACAGGACACTTGACAGAAACAAGACACTTGACCAAAACCCAAGACCTCGCCTAAATAGAGAGCAAGGATAAGAAGGGGTATCCGTAACAGGATAAGCAGGGAGGGATACACACATGATGAGAGAAATGAGGTACCAATAAAATCGTAGAAACTATCAAAATACACAACAATCCTCATCAGGACAAATAAACCACATCCACCGTCCATATCCCTCTCTATTCAGTCTGTTTACTCTTCATCTGACCTCTAAAATACGACAAGGCACCAACCTTAGATCGCGTCATTAAGTACGATAGGCACGAGTTTAGCGAGGTAAACCTACACGCAGATCATAACGTACGCCGACAAACATCTACAAACCGTCAAACTACAATTGTACACCGTCTCAAATATCTCTTATCCTCAATTACTGTAAATGCTAAATAAATATGTGTATGCTACGCGAGTCCCTCTATGAGTTCTGGTGAACCTGGGAAACGCAAATGGTGGTGTCGTCGTTCTTGCCGCCCATGGCAAAGTCGTTCTTCTGCGACTCCATGTAGGGACAGATGGCAAAGTTGTCGTTGGCCACGTCCAGGGCCCGGGCAAGCAGCGCGTCCGCGGCGGTCTGCAGAGGACCCCGCTCGTTCATCTTGCCCTCGACCATGCCGTCGTACAGCGTCTTCTGGATCTCCTCGGGCCACAGGTTGTCCGAGAGGCCGTCTGAGCACTGCACGATAATGTCTCCGGGCTTGACGGGCACCACGGAGATGAGATCGCGGTTCGTAGAGGGGAAACCGGGCGACCGGGTGCCCAGCATCTTGCGCGAGTTGGTCTTGTTGGTGAAGATGGCCTCGCCGTCCCGGTAGACCCACATTTTGGAGTCACCGATGCTGGCGACAATCAGGTTGTTGCCGGCCAGGCACGAGATGAGCACCGTGGACGAGCCCTCGAACTTGAGCTCGTGCATGGTCCGCGTGGCGTACTCAAAGGCGTCGTCCAGCGCGGCAATCAGGTACTCGGCCACCTGCTCGGTCTGGTCCACGGCCTGCTGGTTTTCGGGGTGCAGCAGCTCGACCTCGAGCATCGACAGCGTCCGCAGGAGCATCAGCTGCGCCCACAGCCCTGCGTGGCCGGCCTCCTTGTCGTTCCAGCCGGAGACTCCGTCGGCGAGTCCGATGAAGTCCTTGGAGATGAGCGCCACGTCTTCGCCGTTTCGCAGCAGCTCTGTCTCCACCGAGGGCATCCACTCGGTCTCGCCGATCCCTCTGACCAGCGACCGCGGGCATGCTTCTCGGATCACCTCCTCAGGCACGTTTTTGTAGCCGTAGTGGGCCGCCTGAGCTGCAGCTGTCTGCACAAACAGCGCATCACGCCGGATAGGTGCCGGGGTGGGGTGGAAGTGCGGGATCTGTGACGACAGAGGCATGGAGGTGTAGGAAGGCGAAATGGACTTGAGCGAGTGCATTTCCTTGAGCTTGTCAGAAAGCCGGGTGGGGTTTCTGGTGGCTACGGGCTTCTGCTTGGGGGACCCCCAGAACGACCGCAACAGCTTGGAGACATTTTCCTGGTCGAGCAGAAGAGAGAAGGGTCGGGAGTGGGCTGTGGGGAGGCTAGAAAGAGCGGTCTTTGCTGTTCGCGTGCTTCGTAGCATGTGTGAGTGGGTGAGTGGGTGAGGTTGTGAAGTAGATGAGGTAGACTTGTGTGACTTAAGTACTGATGTGTCTGTGTCTGTGTCTGTGACTAAGTGTGACTCCTACTGTCCTGGTGAGGTTGTTGAGGAGGGGTGTTGAGTGACTGTGTGTATGTGGTACAGTCTTTGTGTGATGTGGTTGAGGTGACTGAGCGTGTGACTGAAGTTGAGGTTGTGGCTGTGTCTGACTGAGATGTGTCTGTCTGTGTCGTATCACCGTCTGATACCCTGATGAATTAGTCAATGACTGTTGAGAAGTTGAGAGTTGTGCAAGGTGGCAAGTATATAAAAGACAGGGTGGTGAGCCTTCAATTGATTATATGTACGTGGGCTAGAAAATATATGCGCGGGCCAGCCAGCGGAAGTTTAACCCAAGGTTAAATTGATAAAAAGAAAGTGCAACTTGTGAGGTGGAAAGAAATGGGAAATGAAGGAGTGGGAAAGAAGTGATAGAACAACAGAAATGCGCCAATTGAGAGGTATATGTGTTTTAGTCACGTGACTATTACATTTGTTACCTCTTTTCCCCAATTCCACCACCAACTCCACCTATCTCCCCTCCCACCTCCTCGTGTGGCATTAGAATTAAGTCCGCTGGCAAAATTGGGGGTAGCAAAAAAGCTGGGTCTAAAGCGGCAGAAAAATGCGCGGCTGAGGTGCACCAGGGCAGATTAGGGGCGTGTGGGTGCGTGAGGACACGTCTAGCCTCTAGTGGGCTGTTTCCGCGGCTATGTTGGTTCTCTGGTCCGCGGCTAAATTCCACAAATCAGTCGATCGTCGCTCTCCGATACCAAGACCCTCTTTTTCCATTAAGGCTCCTTCTCTTGTCTCTCCCCTCTCCCAACCGGAAAAACACCTTTGGAGTCTAAAAATATTACAAGTACAACGTAATCTGACGGGCAAAAAAGAAAAACTGAATTTTCGCAGGAAAAAAAAATATGTAGCGGCCAGCAACACACAGATATATTACCTGACATAAGCACGATAAGTCACTGAGTCAAGCAAGTGCGTGCCAGCTGCGCAAAAAACACCTGGAACAAAACCGACCCTGCATAGGCCAGTCACTGAGTACAATCTAAGCTTTCACTGAGTCCACCATGGCCCAAACCTTAGCATATGTAACTGAATGTAAGAAAACTGAGTTTGGGATTTTGCGAAATACATCTTGAGATGTAAACCGGAAGCACACGGTCCACAGCTCCAAACAAGGCAGATGAGGCTAAAGGGACACCTCCAGTGGATCCAGCAAGGCCAAATATACCCGGATTGCGTCTCAATTGGCTCCCTTTCGGAAAATCAGCCCGGATCATCTATCAAACTCAGTTCCCTGCGTCGCGAGATTTTCCGACGTCGGAACAAGACGGAAGGAATACGAGCCGTTGAAACGTACGAATACGAAATATTGGAAGGCGGAGAATAAATATGTGATCAATTGGTAATTGCAGACTCGTTGGAACCCCTTCAATGATCACGTGACTCCACATAACTCCACATTCCTCCACATGATCTAATCTCTCTTTAATTAGTCCAGTCTATCTCGTGACATAGTGTAGCATTGATGGGAGTAATCCAAGGTCTGTTAGCGGAAATTAGTCAATCGCAAATTAGAAGAGATAATTGTGTCGCTTTTGTCGTTTTAACTGATGTCACGTGATATTTGGGCTTAGCACGTGACCTCAGCACCCTTAAATCTTTTCCCCCTCTTTCTCTGCCCCCCACTCTCATCTAACCTCCTATTGGGACTGTAAATAAGCTGACTAAGCTATTGGGAGTTTGGCAGGCTACATGGTGACAATAAAAGAGCCAAGTCAGGGATACATAAAATACCGTCGATGGACGGACAAAGAAACACTTGTCTGGTTCATGCACAGACCGGATAAATCGACTGATGGAAAGAATGCCAGAAAAAAAATATTTATTAAGCTCAAGTGATCGACACATGTATGGAAGGGTTAAGGAGGTGAACCAAAAAGGTGAGTGAGATTAGTCAGTGGTTGTAGAGTGTTCAGGTCACGTGATTGTCACATGACTAGGTCACGCGATCTCTCATTCCCATGTCATGCTCCGATCTTCCTCTTCTGTTATTATTTCCTCCAAACAGTCAGCCCATTTCATCATTCCACCTTCTTCCAAATGTCTCAGAATATAGTTCATTTTCGGGCGATTTTGTCCGATTTTCGAAAAAAATGCAAATATTGCGGGCAAACTTGGCGATAGAGTTGGGCCCTGGCAGCCACACAACGGAACATGCGTGCGGGACACTCCTCCGTCTTCCGCAGATACACGTGGTGGTGTGGGAGATCAGGTGGTCTTTAAAAGAAGGTCTTCAGTCAACGCTTACGTCAGCAGGTTGAGGTGTCCCCTGATATTAACGTTTTTGACCTATACCCACACACTTACTAATCATTCCCTTATCTGATCTGTTGATTGGAGACTTCTTACCAATAGAAGATACCCAGGAAGAGGTACGGATACTCTCAGGAGTTCTAGCTTGATGCTGATGACTTTTTGATGCCTGAAGATATCACTTCATGACATCAGATTGAGGTTGATACACTCAACTGAAAGACTCTCAAAACTTCACAAGTTACTATAGCAACGTATTCTAAGAGTGATACCATTCGACTCGGAATTTTGAGCTGGTTCCAGTGGTGCCATTCATTGTCTATTGTCAGCAGTATTCACCTATGTCACTGACCTTAACGATACCTCAAGTGCTGATATGAGAGGTTATTGCTCGAAAGTGAAAGATTCCATACAGAGTTGGTTGATTTCAGGTTCTGGAGGGTATGGATTCGTGATTTCTTGTTCCTGGAGTGTTGCTGACAGCTAAAAGAGTAAGAGTACAAGGATAAAAGAAGTACTATTAACTACAGTGTTTGCACCTGTACAAGTACTTGAACTTGAACTTGTACGGTGTCTGTGTGCATTGATAACACCACCATAACCTCTGGAAGACAGACCCACCCCCCATCAACATTTCTACAAGTACACAAACCATGTCTCTTGGCCAACCTTCTGAGCCGTGTGAGGTTATACCAAAGTCCATGGAGATAGGGTAGCAAATCAAACGGGACATATCGTGGAGTGGGAAAGAACGGGAAAAGGTCATGTTGTCACGTGACTGTGATCACATGACTCTGCCGAACAATCCTCATTCACCCTCAATTCTCCTTTCGGACTTTCACACCCAATTCGTCACCAACCTAACTCACCCTTATTGGGTCCTGCAACCTTGGTGGTTTCAGACTGTACTTGTAATGTTGGTGCTGTCAGAAGTGAATTTGGCAAGTCGTTCATCCAGAGAATGTCAAAGAGCTTTCGATGTTTACAATCCTTGAACTACGGCGACATACAATGCACCCTGCAACACCCTCAGTACTACAACTGTACTCAAGCTCATCATAAGATACCCCAGATGATCTCGTGTGAAATGCTTCGTCATGTCTTGGCGAGCATTTCATCGTGAACATCTGATGATACTACAAGTGCTGGTATGGTACTAGTGTTGGATACCCTGGTGTTGGATACTCATGGCTGTATACCCTCTACCAAGAGATACCCCAACTACTACACTTGACCATGACGTTTCAGATGGTCCAATGACCTCTCCTTAGGCCTACTGTGGACTCTAGGTACTGATTCAAGTCACTGGTCTTACTCTACAACTGACTCACCTATCTCAATTTAAAGAGAAACGTTCATGAGACCCTTTTCTACCCCCTTCTTCCCTCTACACTTCAAAGACTACTTCCTATCGCCCACTTACTCCTACAGTCACTTTTTTTTTCTGGTAAAATTACAACATTGAATCTAAAACGCCACTGCTGGGCTACACCTCTTACAACTTGGGAAGCTCCTTCAGCTTGAGACACTCGGTTCGCTCACCCTGAGAACCACCGACAAACGAACAGTACGTCTGCTGAAGACACTTGCCAGTGCATCCCTGGGGAGTGTAGGGCGACTTTCGGTAGTAGTGGTCATAGTAGAGCTGTCGGTACGAGGGGTTCTCGACAATCAGCTTGGCAGCTCTGTGCCAGAAAGTGGCGTTCAGAGGCGCGTTATCGGGCCATGTGGAGTTGGGGTCGTAGGCGTCTCGAGCCGAGTACTCCCAGATCCAGTCCAGGGACTGCTTGGGGGTCTGGGGCTCGAACACGGGGTACGAGAAGTTGCCAATGGTCTCGTTGTGCGACTTGTTGATGTCGTAGTCGTACGTCTGGTTCAGAGGCGAGTAGTAGTTCTTGGAGTTCATGATCTCGAACGTCTTGGTGTCGACCTCGTAGTATCTCCAGGCGGGGTTGAAGGAGTCCACGGGGGTGACGGACTGGATGATCCAACCGACAGAAATGGCAGACTCCTCGGTCCACTTGTTGTTTTCCTCGTAGAAGACGTTGAACTGGTCGGCGTGGGTGTGTCCAAAGAAGTTGGCGGCGATCACGTGAGGAGAGAATCGTCGGATCACCTGTCGGAACACCTCGGTAGTCCAGGGAACGGCAGCCATCTCCTGGGAGGGAACATGGGCGACAATCCAGGCTTTTTGACCGAGTCGTTCGCACTCCAGCAGCTCGCCAACCAGCCACTTGAAGGTGCCGGACAGATCGGGCTCGGAAATGTTCCAGAAGTTGTAGTAGTTGGCTCCGTACCAGAAGTTGGAGTCGATGGAGATGACTCGGAGTCCTCGCTTGGTAGTTACTGCAAAAGATCCATAAGTATGTTCAGCCTGGGCCTCGGTGGTCTCGTTGATCCAGCCAAAGTCCTTCCACATCTTGGCGGACAGCTCGGCGTTCCAGGAAAAGTCGCCAGCGAAACCAGACGAGTTCTGGGCCAGCTGAGCATAGGGGTACGAGTCGTGGTTGCCAAATGTGGGGTAGACGGGAATGTCCTTGAGGTACTTCTTCATGAGATAGTAGACCTCCTCCTCGGACTGGTAGGTGTGGGACAGCGACAGCCAGTCCTGCAGATCGTGGGCCACCATGTCTCCGGTGAAGATGGAGAACTCAAAGTCTCGAGCGTCAGCCATAGCTCCAACGGTCTTGAGGGAGTCTTCGACCATGGATTCGGGAGCGTCGCAGTGGTAAGAACCGAGTTTCTGGGCAGGCTGGACAGTGTGGTTGAGACCAGCAGCAATGGCCTTCTTGTTGTGCGACTCGGCGTTGCAGCACATGTAGTCGTCGCAGTTGGACTCCAGGCCCTGCTCGTACCGCAGATCCAGGTGGAAGTCGGAGATGTGCAGCACGTTGAAGGTCTCGTTGAAGGAGGACTCGATCTTGGGGGGGTTCTTGGGCTTCTCGGGCCACCAGGAGGAGAGGTCCGGTTCGGGGACTTGAACAGGCTTACAGGTATCCTTGGCATGCCAGTTACAGAGAGCTTGGCCATCAAGTCCAAAGGCGTCCATCAGAGTGAAGACGTTGGCAATATGTTTACCGTTGTTGCCCTTGGTGATGTCCCGACCCTGCCAGGAGTCACAGTCGTCCTGCCAGTTGTAGTGCCAGCACAGCTTGACCAGCAGATCGGGAGTCACGTCAGGAGCAGCCAGATGGATGTACTTGCCGAGATTGATACCCTCCTGGCACTTGGTGCAGTTGGAGGCCTGCGAGTTGTTGAAGATCTTCTGGGCCTCGTTGAAACCCCACTCCAGCAGAGCAGCATTGCCGACGTTGGGGACGTCAATGTGGTGAGAGGTGGAGTTGGAGGTGGAGTTGGCCCGCTTGGCGAGTCCAGCAGCAGCCAGCAGACCGGTAGAGACTTCCAGGAGGTTGACCATTGGGTTGTTACTGATTCTACAGCTATGGGATATTGCAGGCTATATATGTTGACTCAAGACTCGTCCAGCACGTTCCTCGAACTCCCTACACATTGGCTGAACCCGTTTTGTGCCTCGCAGTTGCTTGTTTGGGAATCAAAGCGATATACGGGTCTGTCTAGGTTTCTCTCAAGTCTAACCGTTGTGCCATGCATGCCGAGCCCTTGGCGATGCACAAAAAACGTGATACTGAGATCTGACAGTGGAGGTGATCGTTACGGTGAAGGTAGACACGATGGCCGCACTCCTTTGCCAAGTCAATTGAATCAGAATGAGAGCCATGGAGTATGGAGTGGAGTCACCTCTACATGACTCAAGTGAAAAGTTTCAGGAGCTTGGAGCACGTGGTTCCGAAAACTCCGGGGAGATTTTAGTGATCTTCGCCGGCGACGACGCTATCGCCATGCACATGGTGCAGCACAGACGTAAGATAGGATTTCGACGAGCTCTAAGTTGCCCTTGAGTCATCGTGGTGGGAGGTGAGGGAGAAGAGGTAGTCGTTTGAAGAGGTGTCTCAGGGTGTGCACTCTAAAAACGAGTCACTCGAGTCTTTTTGGACCCAGTTGCGGCTGTTATACCTCCAGAAACCACCGACTTTTGTCTCATTGTGGACGTGAAGATCGTCCTTCTTCTTTCCAGTTAGGTTGAGTGAATTGCCAAATGAGCCGTTTGAGTCAAATCAAGTCGGTGGATTCAGTTTGAAGACTCAATCGGAGACTATTAGATGTATCTGGTACTGTCAGTTTTGTAGAACGTCTTAGTTGTAGAAAAGTAATGAAGGAATACATCTTACACTTCAATGCATTACGTAATACAGCTTTTCAGCTCTCAATTCTCACCCGTTTCAGCTCAATAACATTTCTTTTCACACTAGTGAGATTGGTCGAGCTATTTACGGCCATTTTCATGGTGCTTTCAAGTTTTATCTGCGTCACACCGTTTTCTATTGTAATTACGCTCTAGTCTGAGGAAGGTGTTAGGGTGTTTGAATTTTGAAAATATTGGTAAAAAATACGAATAAAAGACAAATGTAATAAAAGCAACTATTGCGACGCTGGCAAGACCGGGGTGTATACGGGTAGTAGTGATAAAAACCAAGCCAAAAATTCTCCATAGTTTTTCTATTCCCTGACGTCTACTTTGGTCACTTACGTCCTGTGGTTTGAGTCGATTTTCTATACTCCAATGAAAAAAGCAACTCCACGGAGCTGTGACGGTCAGTATCGGTCACCTTCAGTCAGTGGCTCTCTCTCTGGCTTTAATCTGGAAAAAATTACTGTCTTTCCAATAGCTCTATTATCACTGGCTCTTATTGCCTCGAACTATAGAAGGGAAGCTATTATTTTGGGCGTTGGGGGAATTGATAGAAGCGTTTGATTAGGTCCGAACGTGGACTTCCAGAAGTCCCTATCGTTCCAATCGTCTTTCTGGCTCTCTTTAGGACATACCTCGGCTCCACCCTTAGAACGTCACATCACCATCACATCAGGCCGATTCCATGCATGGTCTTCACCTAGAATCTGCGTCCATGATGAGAGGAGTAATGGAGGGTAAGAGCAATTGCTCAGAAGAGTTTGACGACGAATTTCGTATCATCTGAGGGTGTACAATTACGAATACTACACTGAAGTGTTGAGTCTTGTATGGGTTACATGTAACACCTATCTACCACATGTTCCACCTGTCTACCACCTATCGATAACTGCCTATCTCACTTTTTCCCCTCTCATCGCTGAATCAGGAACCGAAGATCTCCACGGCTGGATCCAGCAAATGCCTCAGGCCGATCCTCACGACCAAGACAGCTGAGAGACAGAAGCGACATCTGAGACCAATCTCGGTCCCCCGCACAAACTAAGATTGGTGCCTTAGCTATAGCAGATGGTTGGCTTGGTTCAATAGGTGCATTTAACGAGGTACAACTACACTTAGAACAGTTGATTAGGTAATAGCTTTGAGTAAAACGTCACAACTCAGCACAACACAAACGTTTGAAAATACACAAAAACACTCAAATATGACGCCTGCCACTTTCACTCACTCCCGACGCTCATCTTTAGCAACCGAAAACAGTAATCCAATAAATCAATGTCTGCACAACTCAAAGCCTAACGACTTTTCCAGCCTAAAGAAAGTCAGACCTGGAAAAATGCCTACAAACCAGCCCACCACAGAAATGTACTTAGCCGTATATTGGGAACTGAGGAATGTCAACGCGTGGCTGTGCAGAGGGGTTTGAATGAGTGATTATGGAATTGGCGGTTCTACAGCGATACCACGATAGAAGTGATACCGTAATACTGTACCCTTTTCTGTCTATTAATATCCGACCCACTTTGAGATCCATCTGTCAACCTAGTTAACGGTGGCTCCATGGGGGATAATGCGTATTCCACTTTCGGAAGGTGTCTCACAGCAAACCAAGTATGCACGCCATCACGTGAAACCTGGAAGGGAAAAAACCGCAAACAAACATAGGTGGATGGCAAGGCTGGAAGGCCAAAAAGCCGATAAAACACGCAAACCCGGAGTAGACACGAACCGACACGCTGCCGCACCATGCCGGGACACAGGGCTGACGTGGGGCTGACTGCAGAGGGTTTGGTAGGAGGTAGTAAGAGATAGTCTTGAGTAAGTTTAGTGAGGACTGTCAAGTATTATAGTGAGGAATTGGGGACGTGGTTTTTGGAGGAAATATTACAGGTTTCTTATAGAAAAGGCACAGGTGGAGTATAGAAAGGTCATTGGTACCTATCGTTAACCTCTCAAGACTCTAGCTAGCCTATAATGTGTTGTACTGGAGGACTCTCTGAGAAGTCTCCTAAGCTTGAAGTGTAGAGACATACTGATGAGATCATATCGAGTGATGTATCACAAAAACACATGAAAACACACTAGTTCATCAAAAGATACTACTTTTAGATACAGATGAAACAACTAACCATCGCCATTTGACACTAATCTAGCCCTCACAGCATCTCTACAGACTATTAGACAGACTAAGCACTGAACGTACAGACTAGATCATCTCCAACACTCTAGCGACAGATCAGCTACTTGTAGCTTGAGCTTCAGTTGTAAGAAACGTCTCCACTGGTCAAATATTTATTTCTTCCTTCTTAGTGCTAGCCCATGTTTCACCATTCAACTCACACCTACACCTTCAACCTCTCTTAGTAAGCCACCTCATCTCTCTTAGATTACTACAAACAGAATAATCCACCTTGGCAAACAACCCTCGGCAAGCACTCACTATTTTCAAATTCCCCTCTCTCGTATTCTTTGTATAACCACCCTCTTTCATCTGTTTTCTCCACGTCCAATAACAACCCCTTGATTAGTTACCATCGTTTCCCAGGTTACCACCCATGTTGTACTCATCCCCCTTTAAGAAAATGCCTCCGATGATAAACAGTTGCCAAGAATTTCACTTGGCCAAGAGATGAGCCGTTCACTAAAGTCAATAAACACTCGATTTGATCAAAAACAGACGAACAAAAACAGCAAACACGGTATACACTCAATTGAGCTCAAATCACCAGAGTGAATGAGTCTTCCACTACAAGTAGTCCTTCATCATATCCAAGTACAAACCCCAATTAGTCTAAACAGTTAATGTGATATATATACTACTAAATGATGCCTCTGGATCGAAGCGATGTGTGTGTGTGTGTGTGTGTGTGTGTGAGCAGCTCGAATCGAGATGCGGTTCACCTGAAGTCATCTTCTCAACCGCACCCTCCTCTCACTGCGACCACCTGAAGATCTCTTCTCCAGGCTCATGCAATTACTGGCTGACCCGCAGAACCTGGCGGACAGCGTCCATGAACTCGTCCTCGGTCTCCCGCTGCAGCTTGTCCGACTGCAGCTGGGCCATGATCTCGTCCTTGGAGCCGTACAGATACGGCTCCAGCTTGGCGAGCGTCGCCAGGGCGACCCGGAACATGAACGAGTCGCCCTCAAACAGCATCACGTCCCAGATTCGGAACGTGACGTCGAGCGAAAAGTGCTCCGTGAACAGCGACATGACCAGGGGGGTCAGGTACGCCGAGGGCGACACGTTCTGCGACTGGAAATGTCGGTACAGCGACGGCAGCCGCGTCGAGAAGACCTTGAGGAAACTCGTGTAGCATGCAATCAGGGCCTGCTCGTCCCGGGCAAACATGGGTTTGATGAGATGGCCGCGGGTGAGCAGGTTTTCCAGGGCGACCCACGACTGGAACGGCGAGCCCAGCGCCAGAATCAGCGACGCAGCCGCACAGGCAATCTTGGCCGTGTGGGGGTTGGCGTTGGCGTCTCGGGCGGCCCAGAACGCCGTGTGGGCTCGAAGAACGGCCTCCAGATCGTCGTGGTAGGGACATCCAGCTCCAAACATCTTGAGATCAGGGTAGACGGTGTCAAGATCGACGTCGGCAAACTCGACGGACTTCTGGGCCGACTTTTTGCTCAGCTTGTCAAACTGCACCTGTGTCAACTCCAGAGCGTTGCCGATCCGCTCGGTCCACACGAATCCCCGGGACGCCGAGGGAACGCCGGCCCACCAGAGCTCCCGCGTCGCCGGGTTCTGGATCGCCTGGTGGAAGTTGGGGATGATTTCGGACTTCCACCGGAACGCGTTTTCCCGCTGGCGGGCGGCCCGGTCGGCCTGGCGTTTCGCCTCTTTAGCCGCCAGAGCCTTCTCCACGGCCGCCCGCTCCTCGACCATGCGCTGGTACTCGCGCAGATGCTTCTTTTCCTCCTTGCGGTCCTTGGGGGGCAGGAAGGCCGGCCGTGTGCACGACGCCGGGGAGGACAGCGACGACGACGAGTGCGTGGAACCACTCGAGTGCCGGTTCTGCGCCAGCTCCATCTTCTGCTCGTGCTGCAGGGCCTTGGGCGACTCGGTGAAGGCGACCGACAGCTCCTGCGCGATCGGCGACAGCGAGTCGAACAGCGAGCTCATGTCCATGATGCGGGGCACCGTGAAGGACCCGTCGGGGGTGTTGGGGTCGTCGGACGACAGCATGGTCGACGTGGTCGAGTTGGCCGACGAGTCCATGGCCGGCGACGGGATGCAATGCGAGGTTTGGGGGAGGTTGTTGGGGAGGTTGGCGTGGGACGCTGCTCCCAGGGTCTCGAGGGCGAGTTTGGACGACGACTCCCGCGTCTTCTGGTAGAGAGAGGGCGCCAGGGGAATGTTCCATGCGCTGAGATCGTCAATGTCGATGGCGTCCTCGTCGTCGTCGTCCACAAAGGCGGCCTGGTTTTGGAGAATCTTTTTTCTGTTGGCGGCCTTTTTCTCCTTTTGCGAGGGTTGACGTTTGGGCAGCACAATGGAGCCCGGTTCACTGAGAGCAACCGAGGAACGGGATTGGAAGGAGTAGACCGAAGTTCGCGAGTGTCTGGGCGACGTATTAGGCGAAATGGACGAGCACACCGAGTTTTGTCTGCTAGGACGTCGTTGTTGCTGTTGTTGCTGTGTTTGTGTCTGTTGCTGCTGTTGCTGTTCCTGAGGGACATCGTCAATGGCGTCGAGTTTGGACAGGTTGCTCAGCGACGAGTTTCTGTACTTGGACACGCTCTTCTTGCGGGGCGGAAGGGAGGCCGTGGACCCGTTTTCGGTCGCCAGGGAGGTCGTAGAAGATACCCGTGACAGACGGCCACTGAGTGTTCTGTCCTTCTTGCCAGCGTCTCCTGCCAGCGACACGGAGGAGTACGAGGTGAGCGTGGAGGTGGAGCTTGACGCGAACCGTCGGTAGTTTGTGTTCAGCGACACTTCTTCAAAGTCGCACATTGACATGGTGAGTGAAGAGTGTTGTGGTTATGAGGTGTTGTTGTGATGTCTAAGTGTAAGGTGCTACCACTGTAGCTATGTTGTAACCAGAGGTTGAATAGGTGTTGGTCAATGTTTGTAACGAGGGAAACGAGTGTGGGTGTTTGTGTCGTGTATGAGCTGTCGTGTTCGTATTGTCTGAGCTGTCGTGTTTGTGAGCTATCGTGTCAACGTCGTCTACACCGTCTGTCTGGTCAAGTCCAATCTCGAGCTGGAAGGGAGTTTTTATCCAAAGAGACTCTAGGGCTTGCGCGGCCGAATTGGACCACACATTCCCTTGTCCCAAAAGGGCACTCCCAAATCTAGAAGGTTAAAATAAAGGGGGAGGCAAGAATGTACAGAGGGGGGGTTGTTGTAGACGTAAAAGAAGAGATCGAAACCTGAAATTTGGTCAGAACAGAGATATCACCGATATCACTGAGCCTACAAGTTTTCAACTACTTCTGCCCACTATTGGGCCCTCCAGCCTGGCCCACTTTGACTCCTATTTTTGGCCATTGTATGCATGCCCACTGTAACTCTAATCTTGTTAGATGAGGTCAACGCGAGACGGAAGCCGAGGCAAGTGAGGTAGGCGGGGGGTAGAGAAAGAGTAGGGACCAGATATCGCAATTTTCAAGTTGCACAAAAAACTCTTTACCGCGACACGTGACTTTTTCTCTCCCTCGACCATCCCCCATCTTATACTTTGCCCTTTTGGGAAACGCATATCCCTGTTTGGGCAGCAAAGCCAATTTTTTTAAAGCTAGGCTTTTCCGCTTTCTATTGTCTGTCAAGGGGGCCGAAAAAGATACAAGTGGTGGAAAACATGCCAAGATGGCCATGTATAACCAAAGTTGAAACAAGTGGGTCTAAGAGGTCGTGAGCTGTGGGAAAGAAAAAGGAAAAACGGGCGTACACGTGGAACAGCCGCCAGCCGGCTAATATCAAGCTCTGATAGCCCCACAGGCGGAAACTCTGAGCCAACGGGACAACTCTGAGCCAACTCTAGCCAGCTCAACTCTGAGCTTCATCGTCTTCATATGGCAAGTTGGGCTGGGTGAGACAAGAGATGAGAGCTGGATGAGACACTTTCGGGACGGAAATTGGGTGGTTCCGGGTGTGGAGAAGACGAGTGGCTGTGAGTAGTTGAGGTTCAAGTATTGTAGTTGAGTACCTAGTTGGATTAGTAATGCGATACTGATAGGCAATCTAAATATAGCATCAGTCAATGTCAATCGAGTCAATCGAGTCAATGAACTGCCATTAGGTCATCAAATGTCATTGAAATGTCACCAATATCACTTCTGACTGGTTAA
This sequence comes from Yarrowia keelungensis, assembly GCA_001600195.1. Taxonomy (NCBI): domain Eukaryota; kingdom Fungi; phylum Ascomycota; class Dipodascomycetes; order Dipodascales; genus Yarrowia; species Yarrowia keelungensis. The sequence continues at coordinate 13,157 of BCJD01000004.1, read as the reverse complement.
CACTTCCCTCTCTCACTGCTCGTATTCGGTATCGTATTGTTGGAGACTCTATTGCTTGCTTGCTATGGCTGCCTAAGATACCAGCCCACTTGGATGAAGAGGGAAGTGAACGTACCTGTACGGAGTAGAACGATCACCACAGGTGCAGTAGCTCCACGTTGGTAAAAAGCGAATTTAGGCAGAAACCTGTTTTTGTATGTTCTCTTTTCCATTTGGCATTCCATCTACTAATCTCGACAGCTCTACTGCACTGTTCGGTTGACAAGCTTGGAATGAGACGTGAGAGACGGAATGTGCATATACAATGAAGAGAAGACGCAGAAGGACCTGTGGCGATCGAAGCAGCGATTTTCGGAGTTGCACGCTCCGAAATATTCAACGGTGATGAACGAGTTCTCCAGGGTACAAGTACTCCGTAGACAATCCCATTGTCCGCATTTGGTTAGCGTGTTGCAACAGTAAACAGAGTAAATGTAAACAGAGCTTTGAGAATACGACGTGCAAGTACGAGTAGGTGGTAAAGTAGGTGGTAAGTGTCACCTTGAATCGCTCTGTAGACACTGTAGGCATTACTATTCCGTTTTCGATGTTCAGAAAGCGATACTCGATTTTCAAATTATTCTACAATTACATTTTTTGGACATTCCAAAACGTCGCGTAATAATGTAAGCTCTTTCCTTACATCTGTCAGGCTCCTACCCGACTAACTCGATCCCAGGGGTAAACCTCACAGCTGTCAGGCACCCTGGGCCACGTTGGAGAGCGTTAGGAGAACGGAAACGACGCGTTTACTGCTTTCCGAATTTGGCATCTTGTTTGTATCGACATCTAATATTTCTCGCCAACTGAACCAAGTAAACGCGTGCCATGTGTCAACTGAATGTAAGTAATGTGGGGTGCGTTAGAAGAGACAGTTGACATACAAAACGAGATCGTGATTTCGGATGCTGCAAATGGTGTCTTCACCAAATACGCTAAAACACTTGAAACCAACCTCATCCCTTACTTCCAAACTAGCGTGCGTTAGTGTTAACCCTGGCGTATGAACAGCATTTCGTATCATTGTGTTTTACAAGAAGTTGTTCTTGTTTTGTTATTCTCCGGTTTTCCCATTTTCTTGTTTATCGTGTTCTTTATCATCATCTTGTCTTTCTCCACCTCTTGTTTCAACATCTTGGAATGACTTGGCATAAAATCGAAGACACATGTTCTTTGTGCATGCAGACGTTGCATGTGTGCTTCCCGAGCGATATTCTGGCGATCCTGAAAGAGCTCAGTTGATCAGATATATCACCCCTATTTAGAGAATAGAACTTGGAGGTAATATGACTAAGCAATCTGATGAGGGATATAAACAGCCAAAAAACACATACATGTACATCTTCAAGCAAAAAGAACAGCAACATTAATTCAGTATTCATCAAATCCCTCAATATCTATCGTCAATCATCTGTTATTGTCTTAACACGCTCTGTACTCCGTACTTCTCTGTTTACACCATTTCCTGCACTCTGCAAAAGATGAAACACACAGAATTATGCAGGTATCAGTATTTTACGTCAGTATTTTCTACGGCATTTCCTTCGACACGAGACCGTCAGTGTTTAGACCACATTAACGGTTTCAAACTAATCGCTGGTAGCTCCAAAATCGACATCTCCTGTTTCACATCGCAGACTAAAACAGACTATCTTAGCTTGGCACAAGATGTGACATGGAAGATGAGAAAAGCAGAGAATATACCCAAAGCGGGTCTTGAAATGAAGCTGAAAACGAGGCGGTCACAACGGTAGTATTTATTTTCATGCAGCACTGATAATACGGGAGCTGCAGACAAGTGCAGTTGGGGGCTGTATAGAATCGAACTCCTAAGGAGAGATTAACGAGACCTGAGACGAATGCGACATTAATTATTCACACTGTATAGACACGATGGACTTCTGGTTTTCTGGAGATACAGCTGATCCAGATTGAGAGTATCGAAAGGGTGATCTTAGGGGTTCAAAGGAGAGATGTTAGGGGTTCAAAGGAGTTGAAGGGGTTGAGGGAGAGTCATGGGACGGATTAGCGAGTGTAGTAGAAGGAGTAAGAGCTGGTTTTGTGTTATTACTGGAAGAGATACCCCTATAGGTCTATGTTAGGAACAACTGGAGATAAGAATAGGAGGTCAAATGATTGAGTGAGATTGGAACGTGGAGAGTATGGCTCAAAACTGTTTTGTGGTATTCTTTGAACTAGATAATCGTCGAGTAGAGCTCATTCAGGAAACTGGTACTCGGTGTTAGAACACGATCTGAAGACCAAGAATAATTGAAGATATGACCGAGGTCTTGGATTCAGGGCTATAGACGGATGGATTTATAAGCCGCATGTACCTCCCTTTCTAAATCTGATCGGTAACTGATACTTGGTCATCCCAGTAAACTCCCTCTGTGATCCTTCAGCTCAGATTTGTCTACCATCATGTCCACTTCAACTGCCTACCATGCAACCCACCACATACGATCCATCACTCAGGGTTGGTCAGGGTTGGTGTACAAACTGATGTCAATAGAATCCTCTTTCCAGTCTGCAAGTAGCTCTATGTGTCACAATTGTTTTGCTCTGATCAACAATCTACGTACAAGTACGTGTACTGTCTACTGCTTCCATGATTGTTCTTCTGACAGGTCTTGAAGCTAAGGCTATTACATCACAAAGAGATCCAACTCTGGGCAATCTTCTGTACAGCTGAGAGCTCAACTGACCCTAATTCTCACAATTACTGACTGGAACTTCATATACCACTTCTCATGACCTCAGGTGTCCATCACTTGTGACACTACCGTAGACTCCTCATCTTCTGACGCGTGTGCATAATCCATCTTCACCGAGAGGGGAAGTCCAATCTGTGTTTCTTTTTCGCCTCAAGTCGTATACCAATACGCCGCCTGACACGTAATGCAAATGACGTCACAGCAGTCCTACCCAAGCCTATACTTAAGGAAGCCTGAAGTCGATTTGACCTCAACTGATGGTCACTACAGCACTCTAAGTCTACCATATGTAAGTCTACCACCTACCTACCACCCTACCTACTGTACCGTGCAATTGTCAACAATCTACTACCTTCAATCGTTTCGCTTCGCTCAACAATTGTCAACAATCTTCGATTGTCTTTCTATACTATATACATTACTCGTTATGGTGCTTCAGCCGGTTAAACAGCTTCTTGAGGAACGGCGTGTGTTTCTTCTCCTCCTCGGCCGGGGCCTCGGGCTCCGATTTCACGTGACCGTCGCTTCTTCGCGCAGTCTCGTCGTGTGTCAGGTCCGCGAGTGTCTCCAGCACAGCCGTCTGCGTCTTGTCTGTGGGAGCGGCAATCTTGACGTCGTAGATGACCTTGAGGTCGCCGAAACCGTTTCGGCCCTTGGGCAGTCCCTGTTCAGGAATAGCAATCTGAGCACCAGGCTGAGTACCAGCAGGCACCTTGATTCGCAGCTTTCCGCCAAGTAGAGTAGGAATCAGAACAGTACCTCCAAGAGCAGCAGTCGTCATGGGAATCTCCTGCTTGTAGACGAGATCGGACCGCTGACGGACGAAAGTCTTACTGGGCTTCACGTGGATTCGAACAAGCAGGTCTCCGTTGTGGAGTCGGACAGTAGGACCTGCCTGGGCCTCAGGAGCGTCTCCCATACCTGAGACTCGCAGAATCGTGCCGTTGTCCACCCCCGGAGGGATGTTGATCGACGTCTCGCGGGTCTCTCGAACCACTCCGTTGGCATGGCACGTGCCACACTCGCCGTCCTTGGGGATCTGTTCGCCTGAACCTCGGCAAACTTCACAGGTCGTGGACATCTGGAAACCACCGTTGACAACATGAACCCGCGCTCCGGTACCTCCGCAGGCCGAACACGTGGTCTTCTTGGCGTCCTTCTTCATGCCTGAACCGTCACAGGTCGAACACGACGTCACAGCCTGGTACTTGAGGTCCCGAGTCACTCCCCGAGCCACGTCCTCCAGCGAAATCTCAATGTTCAGCTGGATATCGTTGCCCTCGTACTCCTGCACGTACGGCTGCTGACGACCGAAACCGCCTCGTCCACCAGGCTGACCACCGCCAAAAGCCGCAGAAAACAAATCGTCCAGGTTGATACCCTGGGCTCCAAATCCTCCTCCTCCAAATCCTGCACCGCCAAATCCGGCAAACGGGTTACCGCCTCCGGCAAACGGATTACCTCCACCGTATCCCTGGCCTGGCTGACCTCCCTCTCCAAAAGCAGCAGGACCAAAAGTATCCCACTTCTTTCGCTCCTCCTCGTTGGACAACAGTTCGTACGCCTTCTGCACCTCCTCAAACTTCTTCTTGGCATCCTCCTCCTTGTTCACGTCCGGATGGTACTTTTTCGCCAGCTGGTAGTAGCTCTTCTTGATCTCCTTGGCCGTGGCGTTGGACTCAACTCCAAGAGCCTTGTAGGGGTCCTGCATGCGGAGAGCAGATGAGCTCTGGAAAAAACGCTTGTGAGGCCGCTGAAGGCCCGGGGTTCGAGCTGCCGGTCGAGCAATACCCGCCCGCAACGCCCGCAATCCCACCTGGGGTCGTGCCGTCTTGAAAACTCGCATTTCGTGCAATATGGTACTCAAGTGATAGCTTGGGAAGCAATCCCACATATATATTTTTCAGACTCAACCTTAGAGTTTGATGCACACAGAATTATCTAGAAGGATGGGAGGGGGGTTAGCAAGGGCAAAAATCGTATGAGGAGGGGGCGATATTTTAGCATGAATCAACTCTCCTGACCGAGCTCTACATTTTTATATATTTATTTAGCCCCCAGCTCATCTCCATCACCTCCAAATCTACACCCCTCTACATCCGCCCTCATCATGCAGGCGTCAACTTTGAACTCATTGGCTGAGTGGCAAATCAATGAATGAGGAGTGAACAAAGTGGTAAATGGGAGATTGAGCAACAAAACAGGGTGAAGGCGGGCCTTGCTTATGTAAGCGAAATTTTCCGGTATTTCCACTGCCAATTGAGCCTACTAGTAGTACCGGTACTCAGGTAGGCACCTACTCAGATCAAGTACTGCGGAGTAAGCGAGATTACAAGGTCACGTGATCTGGGGCTGCGGTGGTGGTCATGTGACGCAGATGAGGTCTTCGATCTTTTCTGGGTCTCAATGATCGTTCACTTCTGGTTTCGATTGCTTCGGAACCTCATCGGAGCAGGGCTGTGAGGTGATTTGAGGTGTATTTTGGTTAATGAGTATATAGGTGACTTGGGGAGACCTTTAGAAATCGAATGGTATACTTCTTTAGTCAATTGGTCGAGTATTCGTGGAGTTGCGGGGTTTTCAGCGTATTAGTCAGCACATGAACAAGGTGGATTACATAAGCACATTTAAGGTTTTGTTTAGTCAGCTTGATTATGTAAGCAAATTTTAGGCTTGGTGAAATTTCTCGGTAAACGGAGGCAGTTTTTGGTGGGGCGTTTATGACTTCCAACAAGTAAGGTCTTTCAGTATCCACCATATATTGCCACCAGCCCTGACTAACCCTGGTGAGTCAATAGCCGATGGATACCGTTATGACGTCATATGGTCGCCACTCGGAGGAGAGCACTGAGTCATGAAGGGGGGTGGCAGAGAGGAGGGTGGGTTGGGGGAGGGTGTGAGAGCGTTTTGGGGGGTTTGACTGCCTTATCGAGAGTCTTTGGAGATGCTAGGGCTGTTGGTTCATTGAGTACCGGTAGTTATAGTGAATAAGTTGGTGAATATAAATGGTGGTAGGTATTGAGAGGTGCCAGACGAATACTAACGGGATGGGGGAGCTTGACTATAGTGTTTGTTGCTTGATGATTTTTGTATATATTGAGATAAATGGCTTGTTCTGTAGTTCAGATTAGTACAGTAGGTCTTGTGAAAGCAAGATTGGTGTTTCAAGAATGAACAAAGCTAAGGAATGACCCAGAAAATGGAATATGTTGGAGCGGATGGCTTCGAAATGAGTGTCATTAACTTCTCAGTTCCTCATTGTTCAATCTGAGGGAGCTGGAGTGTTATGTCTTGTTAAAGCATGTCTATAAGAGAATTGATAGAGCATGATCAAGGAGCGGAATCATGCTGAAAGTAGTTCTGATAAGTTAAAAAAGTAAAGCCAAAACTCATTTGTCTCTTCAGGTGCAGTGCTGTACCAATATTAAACACCAAGTCTTCTATCAAGGCTCTGGCTACCCTCACTAAAAAGAAACAGTAGAACTGCCATTAGAACCAGCACAATGTTTTCGAGGGCTCATGCTACTTGTAGAAAACATATGAGAGAATTCAGGAAGTCTAGTATGTACGTTTCTTTACTTGTTCCTATGTCGTGACGTTAGGAGATTCACTTTCTCCATTGGTGGGACTTTGAATACATCTTGTTAGGGTATAGGTTGCAACTAATTCACATGATCAGATCAGATTTTTCCAAAACGACAAGCAATTCCTCTTCGTGAACCTCCCCTAGTCTCACTTCTCACACCAGTTCTCTTAACATCTCCCATCTTCACAAGACTTTCACGGGAGGGTATTATAACAGAAATACGACAAGGGAAGTACAGGAAGACCGCTTGATGAATGGAACAGAGGTCAGAGAGAGTCTACTGGTTGACTTGAATTTGTAAATGTCTCTTCTAGGCCGATTTAAGACCTCTCTTAGTTTCAGCATGAATTCTGAGAGCGTGTCAAATCTTCACTAAGATGTCAAAATAATAAGGGGTGCTATAGATGTTAAAGTGAACCGTTTCAGCTCTCTAATAATACATTTAATTTCCATGTCAAGTCTATATTGCTTGAGATAGAAGCATTCTTCTTCATGTAGGTCAAAATTCGAGACTTGAGAGTCACTCAAAACATACTTAGAGTTAAGTGATTGACAATATTTTTATATGATCAAATTTCTGCATTCCTGAAAATTACTCCACAACTGTCATATTTGATATATTACCATTATCCGGCGAAAAAACACTTCTTTCAGACTATATTGTTTCAACGCCCCTCCCAATCACTGATCTGGTTTCTTGGTCTAGTTGGTCATGGCATCTGCTTAACACGCAGAACGTCGGCAGTTCGATCCTGCCAGAAATCATTTTTTGCTTCGTGGAGCACTTACTTTTTGTCCTTTGCCGTTTGCTGTCATTAGGCAGTCTGTTTTTTTCCTCTACAACCCCTACGTCTTCATTGACTTGCCTACATGTTCATCAATCTATGGTGTTGAAATGAAAGACAATCACTCATTATATAACCCTCCCCAAAAGCCATCTAATCCCTAGCCCAAATATGCTTATGTTCAACGTCATCATGGACAAATCCCAGGTAATCTCCTGTTTTATCCAGCCACCGAAGTCCAATAGCTCTCTGAGTGCCTGTTCCAAGATGAATGTTGTCCAGTTTGACAAGATCATCTTCGTCAAGATGAACCTTTGCACCGTTGGCTACGACCCTTTCGACAGATCGGGTCTTTGGAAGAACGGCCCGTCCCTGAGAAACGTGCCAGTTGATCAGAACAGAGCCAGTTGTAGTGTTGTGCTTGTCAGCTATGTCTTTGACTACAGGGTTGGAGTGAAGGTCTAGAAATCCAGTAGAAGATCCAAGAGGTGAGAAAGCAGTGACTAGAATTCCCAGACTCTCGTTGAACTCGATTTCTCTTTTTTGAGGCAAACAAGGGTGGTTCTCGAACTGGTTGACAGCGGGGATAGTGCTGGCCTCCTCAAGAAGACGTCTCATGTACTTCTCACTGACGTTGGAGACACCAATAGACTTAACTCTTCCATTTTTCTGCTCCTGTTCAATTTGCTTGTAAGTAGTGATCCAATCATCAACTGAGTCTGAGTACAGTACTTGACTGAGTTATCTTCGTTCACAGGACAGATGGCATACTTGTCTTGAGGATCAGAAAGCAGAGAAACAGGCCAGTGAACAAGTAAGAGGTCCACGTAGTCAAGTCCTAGATCTTTGAGAGATATGTCAAGAGAATCACCAACTCGGTTGTAGTAAGTCGGCCATACTTTGGTTGTAATGAACAACTCCTCTCGTTTGACAAGTCCTTCATCAATAGCTCGTTTGATACCTTTACCAACATCCAGCTCAGAACGGTAAATGAAGGCAGTGTCAATGTGACGGTATCCGTTTTTGATGGCAGTGTAAGTCACTTCAGCAACATTGGCGTCAGAAGCTGTACCCAGTCCTAGAGCAGGAATGGTTCTTCCGTCGTTGAGAGTGAATGTTTCAGAGATGATCATGGTGATGAACAATAGTCATGGAGACTTGTATATGGGCTATATAAGTACACTTGGGCTCTTCGGAGATGGAATCCCTTTCTACAAGCTGATTTAAGCGACCCCACTTGATCATTACAAATAACGTTCCAGTGCCTGCTTTAGTGCGAATATGAGCGGCTACTGTGGGGGTTGCATAGGAGTAAGAGAAATGGGGACTTGATAGAGCGACTTGAACGGCTTTGAATACTGTCTCCGAACTATTGCGCATGAAATACCTGCAGGCCTCAATGTTTTGAGGTAGTTGCTGTCTTTATCACTAAACCAAGGGTAGCACAAAAAAAGGTCTTCCGTATATTTGGGGTCACTTTAAGAACCAAAGACTATGGATATGCCTTTATTGTTGCTCTGAGATGTACCAGATAGTATCCATTTGTAATCAGAAACTTCTTAACTCCGCTAAGGCTTCTTAGACTGGCTGATACACACAGCTTATGCAGTTACCGACTTTGGAGGTGTCTAATTCCGCTAATTGATGACAAATAGCATTACCAACTTATTCGGATGATTAATTAAATCACTACAGCTTTACCGTTTTATTATATTTCAGTTTTTCAATCTTTGAGAAGTTCTATGATCCATTTTCTTCAGGCCATTGTATCAACAGTCGAAAAACCGAACATTGCTATAACTTCCGCAGCTTTAGAGGTATGGTACCAAATCTAGGTTCATACGATAGATAAGGACCATTAAATTACAGTAGTACCAGTTAAGATCCGGTTGAACACTCGGAAGGGCCTCAAAAACGGTCGCGGAAAAACATGTCAGATTTCAGGTTGGGAGGTTCCAAAAATCTAAAAAAATACGAAGTTGATCAGTCCCGTCGTCCAACCGAGCAATTCACCACTTTGGACAACTCCCGTCATCAACATGCAAAATCGCGCACATTCGGGACAGAGGCACCCAGAGCCTCCTTCACTTCATCGACCCCCTCGCAAGCTCCGACGCCGGCTACACCGCCGCTTGCCACCCCGCGTACTCTGACATCCCTATTCGTCGTCGACTCTCCTACATCATCAGGCCTCCTCGCCAACCCTCTCCATACAGCGAGCTCCCCTCCCACCCCGGGGCATGGCCAAAACCCCCTCCACGACCGTCGAATAGTACGAGTACGCCCCACCCCGACCACTCCCACCTTCCAATTGGACACTCCCAACCCAACGTCGCATCGCACATACCCAACCACGACAACACATTACCCCACAAACCTTATACCCCCGATACCACCTTAACCACATACTCACTAACCCCCCAGAGCAAGTTAAACCCCAAGGGAACCATGACGCACAGTGATACTTACCCYCCACAGCTGCTGACTCGAGATCAGATCATCTATGAACACCCCGATACTCCCACGCCCACACCACACCGCCCCGATGGCCGGAACATGAAATCCCACCCTGCCAGCTCCTCTCCGCCACTACCACCACACGCAAACCTTACCCCACAATGTCTCATTGGGACAGAGCCTTCCTCCCCCCACCGAGCACACCCACTGGTCCACACTCACTCCGGATCAGGACCAGTCCCCACGCCCTTACCACCGCTAGCCAACAGTATTGGAAAGTTCACAGTCGATCCCATCTCATCAGTGCCTGTTATCTACCTTACCTACCTTATCCACCTAGTCCCTCCTTCGTCATCGAAWCACCCCCCATACACAAACCTCTGCTCCTCTAACCACCAGCTAATTAAACCCTACTTGTACCATGGAACCTCTCTAAAACCTCTCTTACCTATCCACCTCCTCCTTGACATACACAGATACTCTCTGACTATGTCATATATACTCTCAATTTACACCCCAGCTCCAYTCCACCTGCTGCCCCTCCATTATCTCAAATTACACCTTCGGAAGCTCTATTCGCAGCAGTGGACTTTAAAACTTATTCCCCTTCCCGTCTTCCATCCAACCCCCCCACCATTTTCGCTGTGACCACTACTAATAATCAACACCCCTGCAGGCTTAACATTATCCTAGCAAACTGCCCACTAACAAAACTAAATGTCAACAAACTAACCCGTAACAAACCTGACATTATCATAGTTCCCGAAACCCACTACAAGCCCACACTTGACCCTGCAGGTGACATGATCCAAGAAATCAAAAGAACACAATACATCCTCGTACACAGTAAACCAATGGACAACAACTACCAACCCCATGGAGGCGTTGGCCTCCTCATCCACAAGAAACACAAAATCATAGACTTCACATACTACTTCCCATCACCARAAGACTACTTCCTAGCCTTAGACTCGCGKTGTATTCGTGCCACCATCGACATCAACAACAACCAAGATCCCATAGACTTCATAGGCATATATGCCCCATGCAATTCCAACTCAGAAAACGAGACCTTCTTATCTGAACTACACTCATACCTCCAACTAGACCCCCCCTCCAACCCCCTGATCATAGGAGGCGACTGGAACACAGTCACACACATGATGGATACCAAAAACAGATCATCCTCCTACTACTCCACCTCCCTGGCACGCTTCCCAGAACCAAACGGATTAACCGACTGCTTCAGACACCTCCACCCTCTAGACCCTATTAACCCGAAAAATACCATTCAACCATATGATTTCACCAATAATCATGGTGTAAACAACCGACGAATAGACCAACTCTTTTGCTCAGATATCCTCGCAGACAAACTGATCCAAACAAAGCTGGAGTTGAAAATTTCTACACACTACTCAGTCAGCTTCCTCTTCGACTGGCAACCCAAGCCTCCCCCCTCAAAAACACACAAACGAAACTTCACCCTCCCTGGTTACTGTCTAACTGACCCCAAATGCTCAGAAAAAATCTCCACTTGGATCACTGAAATCTTAGAAATGCACTCCAAACGCCAAAACCAGTCGATCCAGTACACCCATGACAACCTCTTACACAGACTTGAAGCAAAAATAAGCAAAGAAATTTGCATTCCTAGAGCAAGAACCAACAGAAAACGGATCAACAGAGGTCTCCCACCTCTAGATGACAAGCCAGAAAAGTTTGAACACCTCATTTATTACAACAGAGAGGACAATTACAACCCCACAGCTGAATCCCACGAAGCCTCCAAATACCGTGCAGGAAAACACCACTCTAAAGCCCCGATGATAGAACTACACACCGAGACCGGCACAATCAAAGACTCCAAACAAATGGCCGCTTATGCCAACCAACACTTCTCTACCCTCTTCACACACAAGGAAACATCCCGAGCTGAACAAAACCACTTCCTATCCCTCATCCCAGATGAAGCCAAACTCACACCAGAACAAACCACTCTCTTCGAACAAGACTTCACAGAAGCAGAACTTCTACATGCTATCTCTCGATGCAACAAGGGTGCTGCAAACGGGCCCAGTGGCTTCCCTGTCCAATTCTACGAACACTTCTTCCCAGTACTCAAAGACCACCTCCTCACCCTCTTCAACAGCTATGGAAAGAACGGTGTCGTCCCCTCCACAACACAAAACCGCGCACACATCACCCTCATCCCCAAAAAAGATAAAGCCTCCACTAGCCTCAACAACTGGCGCCCGATATCACTCATGAACGCAGACATGAAAATGTTCTCACACCTCCTCACTGGCAGAATCARACCCCTAACACCTCAAATGATACACCCAGACCAATCTGGCTACGTTGACGGCCGAGTCATATTCGACAACATCGACACACTTGACCAAATATACTACTCAGGCCTTCCCTGGACAATTGGCCTCATCGACTTCGCAAAAGCATTCGACTCCATCTCACATGACTTCATCGCCAAAGTACTAGAAACYTATAGATTCGGACCACTCATGATCCAACGCATCAAAGCCATGCAAACAAACGCCAACAGCAAAGTCCTGATCAATGACACACTCTCTGAAGGCTTCCCACTACAAGCAGGCGTCAGACAAGGCTGCCCTCTATCCCCCTATCTCTTTGTCCTCAGCATCGAGCCCTTACTCTGCTGCCTACGTCAGAGCCTAGAGGGCCTAAACAGACTTCCCAATAAAATTGACGAACACCCCAACAACAACCAACAATCCAAAACACTCAACACACCCTCCTCTAACCACCCATTCACCAAATCAGATCTCCAATTTCCCTCTGAAAGCCCCTACCCTCTCAAGCTAGCTGCATATGCCGACGACATTGTCATCTTCTTCAACTCCCCAGAGGACATTATCAAAACAGGCAAAATCCTCCACCTCTTCAAACAAGCCTCAGGACTTGGCATTAACCCCAAGAAAACGGTTATACAAGAAGTCCCTGGAACCTCACACAGGCAGACAAACATCTTCAAACTGTCGACAATTAGAGCCCTATCCACATGGGAAGGAACCCCCACTATAGTGCCAACAGATTCAACCTTTAAATACTTAGGAATTCACTTCGGCCCAAGAGACAAAGTCAGAGCCCTCAACAAACAAGCCCTTGATGATCTCAAAGAGAAAATCATCAGATTCCCCCTCTTTCACCTCGACACAAAAGGCAAAGCCTGGATCCTGAATATGTTTGTCCTATCCAAGATCATTTACCAACTCCCCTACTCCTTCACCTCACAAGATGAGCTAGCCGACGTCACTAAAACAATGTGTGACAGGATCAATGGCAAACTAGTCSCCTCAGACAAAAAATCAAAAAGCCACAAGCCCCACGACAACTTAATTCTAACGACTCCCACCGGGCTTGGAGGATTTGGAGTCATGGACCTGGGCCTCTTCGGCCCAAACACGAGGCTCACCCGAGCCGTTAGGACGCTGGGGGCCCATACCCCAGCAGGATTGGACTACATCACGCAGCTCTACAACCAAGGAGCCTACACGCACTTCAACAACCACCCCATCTTCACCTTCTCCAGAC